>VWYK01012125.1:12413-49599 GCA_013399775.1 Semnornis frantzii
AAAAAAAGCCAACCAAAAATCAGAAGAATATCACTGCCATACTGCTAGAAAAGCCTCTGTGCTTCAAACAAGCAAACATCCCTAACTGGCATTTCAAATGTGTGGCTCACTATAACTTATGGATGGCCCTCCCTAGCTCCTCCTTTCTGCAAAGGTGAAAGCAGCTAAGGGCACACATCGCTCTTCTCCTGTCATGGACAGAAATTACAAGAACTCAAAGCAAGAGCAAATTCAAAATGGGAACATGAATCAAACCAAAATTTTCCAGCTCCTCTATCCTAAAGGCTGAATTTCTATGTTTTAACATGCAAAAAGAGAACACGAAAAAAATCCTCACTTCTCTCTCCAGCTCTTTGACTCTGTTACTCAGTTGCTTCACTTTGGCTTTTTGACTCTCAGTCTCAGCAGTTAGCTCACGATTCTTTTTGGCCAATTCAACTATTTTAGTAGCTGCAACATCTCCAGCTAAACCAGATGCCCCTGAAAAGCACACAGAAAAGGACATATCTTACAGTCAAGATTCAGGATGGATAATGGTTTTGTTCTCTGTCCAACACACAATGGACTTTTATTGCCCAATCCATTTCTCTCAGGGCTGTGCCAGGCACCTAAATGGACAAGTGACAGAAAAGAAGCGCCAGTGATTCCAGCTGGATCACTTGGTCCTTTGAGTCAGCATTATATCGTGGCTAGCAAAAACACACTTCACACTTCAGCAACAACCACACATCTTCAGAAGTCTGCAACAGTGGTGGAGGCAACGTTGCTACAGAGAAAAAGCAGAGGTGTTTTTGCTCATCACTGTGAAGGACAGTTAGGAACAGGTTTTTGAGGCATGTTACAGGAAAAGACAACACTCAGTTTTACATCATTGTTTGCTACTGGAAGAGTTGCAGAAACAGAGGTGCAAACTCTTCTAGACATCTGTTCTAAAAGGTCAGACACACTATTACAGGCCCTGGATATCATCCAGGAAATTTCATTGTGCCTATTTATATGTCCCTTGAGATTATACATGTATTACTCGTGTAATTGCTCTTTTAAACGGACACTTCATTCACCTCCTCATCAGAGGGAGTTTGATTAGTGTCACCAATAGAGCAATCCCCAGGGCTGCCTGTATGTCACTTGGCTCTTGCTGACATCACACAGGTGAAGAAAAGTTCCCACACAAGTGTAAAATCAATAGGTTTCACACAGTATCCACAGCGACCTCTAGCTCAGCAATGAATACAAATTCTTGGTGTGATCTATGAATATTGAACTTGGCTGCTATCATTCTTTTTAACTCTTTCCTCCTGCTTCAAAGCTCTGAAGCTATGACTTTTCTGTGAAGAGCTGGGGTGATATACAAGGATGACAGATGACTCTTGAGGGAATTCTGAATCCCACAAAACCCTGAGAGACACTGAAGAAGCTGCACAGGCTATAGGTGAGAATACATTATGATTCTCCATCACTATTTAAAAACCTTGTAGAAAACACAAATTTATTGTTTTTAAAAGAATTTCCACTGTTCTTACTGATTTATCTTTTTTCTCTTTCCCCTCTCATCTAGAAGCCATGTTTGCCTTACTTTTCATTATGTTATTTATTAATAATAAATAGTGTTAGTTAAGAATCACAGGATCCAGCCCTGGAATTTTTAAAGGCTAGGTTGGATGGGGACTTGAGCAACCTGGTCTAGTAGGATGTGTCCCTGCCATGGCAGGGGAGTTTGAACTAGATGGTCTTTAAGGTCTCTTCCAATTCAAACTACGATTCTACAAAATACTAAGTTCAGCCAAAGCCAGGGTGGTGCTTCCATGTGATAGTCTTCAAATTAATTGCACACCTTTAATTAAAGCTTTTCGTTCCCAAGCAATGTGGGGGAGCGTCTTGCCACAAAGCAGGTAGGGAAGCCAGATGCAAAGTGACATAACTCACCCAGAGAAGCTGTAACAGCACACCTGGCTCCTGGTCCTGAGACAGAAACTTCTCATTTGTCCTACACACAAGCTGCAGGTCGTTTAAGAGTTAAATTTCAATTTAAGTGTTATTTAACTGTGCTTATTGCTTGTTTCCCACTTCTCCAATAGCCTGGACATCCTTGCTGTCCTGAACAACAGTGGCACCAAGTGGAAGAGGTGCAGTCTGCACTGCCCGATTTTCCAAGGAGACCCAAGGCACTTTAGAAGAGGAATTTTGCTTTCAAATAGCATCCTCAGTGTGCCCTACTGATGCATAAAGAGCCTGAGTAAGAAATTTAACCCTATATAGCAGAGACAATTGCAACACTGCTCCTTGACATAAGCAGAAAGTGTTCTAAGGTATGAGTTCTATGGATCATCATTTTTTGGTGTCAAGAATAGAAAGTTTGCAGAACACCTGTGAGGAACAGAGATCAGTGAACACCTCAAAAGAGCACTAAACATAAGGGGCATATAATTATCACTAACGATAATGCAGAAACTTCCATGTGAACATGAGGAGAAACTTCTTTGGTGTGAGAGTGATGAAAACCTGTCCTAGGCTGCCCAGAGAGGCTGTAGAGTCTCCTTCTCTGGAGATTCCAAACCTGCTTGGGCATTGCAGGTTGCAGGTGGCCCTGCTTTAGCAGGACAGTTGGACTGGGTGATCCCCAGAGGTCCCTTCCAATCCCCACCATGCTGGGATTTTGCAGCTGAGGCCTCACCTATCTGGCTACAAGCAGCCGTGTTTTGCTTCCAATAGCTAAGATGGGGAGTAGCAGCACTCCTAAAGCTGAAGGAGTAAGGCACAGATCCCGAAGCACACATCCCATTTCACATGTAGATACTATCATGTCAAACCATTGTGAAGAACTTTCCTTTGCAAATAAAGCAATGAGTCCTCTTTACATGGAAGAGACACTGATGTTTAGTAAACTCTGCAAATGCCAAATACTGTCAGCTTAGACCATTGCACGTTTTGAATCACAGAGTCACTGAACTGTTTTGGTTGTAGAAGAGCTTTAAAATCACTAAGTCAAACCATTAACCCAGTACTGCAAGGTCACCACTAAACAATGTCCCTCAGCACCATATCTGCATGGCTTTTAAATCCCTTCAGGGATTTGAACTCTACCACTGACCTGGGTAGCCTGGTCCAGGGCTTGATAACCCTTTTGGAGATGGAATTGTTCCTTATATTCAACTTACACCTCTCCCTGATGCCACCTGAAGCTTTTTCCTCTCTGTCCATATCACTCGTTCCATGGGAGAAGAGATGGACCCCCATGTGGGATCTAACCTCCTTTCAGGGAGTTGTAGAGACATGGTCTTCCCTGAGCCTCCTTTTCTCCCGGCTAAACAACGGCAGTTCCCTCGGCTGCTCCTCTAGGTAGTTTAAGGAGCAATGCTATGTGTTCACCAAATCTATACCATGTCTAAGTATTTTCAAAGCTCAGAGTCAAGCAGTTTCTGTGCCACTGTAAATTACTGCAAGCTCACAGAGACCAAGTCTCTCTTAGTTTAGAGTTGAATTTTGATTCTTCCTAGCCCAAGCTTATTACACAAGTGGAAATAGAGGCAACCAGAATATGACCAAGATACTGCCTTTTAGCATAAAGCAAGTACAGAGATGTCACAAGAAGATTTCACTGCCAGGAGCTCACAATGGATCTGTCAGCATACCTCTTTTTGTCATCAGCACGAAGGAAACACTTGAACTAGCACAATGAGAATACAAAAGTTACTGTGTTTACCTGACAAAGCCAATCTGTCTTCCCGTATTTTTTTCTGGAGTTGCTTTATTTCAAATTCTTTCTCTGTCACCAGTTTGTTCAGTCTGTAGTTCTCATCTTGGGCCACTTGGAGCTGATCCTGGAGCTGCTTGTTCTCAGCCTCAAGCAATCTGTGAAAAAATAAACCAGTGTCACTGTTAATGTGCTTCAAATAGATGTTTTCAGAGATAAAATCATGAAATGTCTGCATGCTGGATGAGCTGAGCTTACCAGGAGTGAGTTTACTGAATTAAGTAGAATATCTTAAACCTGTTGCTGATCTGATCTACTCATTCAACTTCTTTCCTTGCATTGTCTGGGGCAAAATATCAGAGAACTGGGACATTTACAGTGCTCTTGAGGTTACTGAGTAGTCTCATCTCACTCAGTTTTACTTACCTGGCTCTTCAGAGGAAATCAGATGGGCTCACCAGTCAGCATCTGTGACATTCAGGCTTTATTTTCTGTACTTACTGAAGCTAATAAAAGCCAACAGAGCGTGTAGCTACAAAAGCTGCTCCTGAGGTTCTTTCTTTAAAAATGAATGTTTTACAGCAACTCACAAAAGACCAATTTCCTGTGTCCTCAATCTGATTTTCTTGGAACCCCACCAGGATGGACTGGCACCAGCTTGTATTGTTACTGTTGCTTTTTGGAATTCATTTAGAAACAAAGACTATCAAAAACAGAGGATGAACAGAGGAAATGGCCTTGCCTCTCCTATTCTTCAGTACATTTAGTAACATTTATGAGTTTCATCTCTCTAAGACAGCCAGAGAATTAAGAACTTTAATCTCTTTGCCACCCTAATATGAAGGTTCTTCTGAAAGTAAAAACTAGAAGCTAAGGCCTCAGGGGCAAAATTCAATTATGGGCACTCGAGCATAAATTTGAAATGTCCCAGGATTATCTGAGCTCCCTGTGAGGCCAGCAATGACAATACAGCACTGGATTTTGGGGGAAACTTCTGAGGCCTGGGTAGAGAATTGACAGCACCTCAGAGAGCACTACCATAGATGACCAATGCTATCAATTTTACATCCTCCAACTTCAGCCAGATTCTTCCAGACAGCACCATTTCAATATCAGATTGGATGAGGTCAGAGCAACCTGCTCTAGTTGAAGATGTCCCTGCTGCCTGCAGAAGGGTTGGACTAGATGACCTTTAAAAGTCCCTTCCAATCCACACCATCGTATGATTGATTTCAGAACAGGAATGAACTTGTCTCCATTCCCCAGAGAGGAAACCAGAAGTCCTAGGGGAAGCTGACACTCTTTGCTAAATGTGTTTGCGGTATTGACCTTGCTAGCTCAAGTCAGTGGTTCTCATTCTGCTTTCCTATGAGTTTCTTCATCTGAGTTTCAAGGTAAGGTCCCACCCCATACCAAGACAAGTGTCTCTCTGTGACCAGCAACCAAAATGCACACACAAAAAAAACCTGAGGAGGTCCTGTCAATACACCCAGCACTGCCTACAGATCAGCTGCCAACTGAGGGTGATGTGAATCACTTCTCTAACTGCCACTAAGTGCACTGCTGAGGAGACTCAGTTCAGATAACCACATACAGGTGCCATTTGGGCTACTCACCCATCTCCTACCTGCTGCTGAAGGGTGCAGGTGTCCTGTGGTGTGCCTGTAATTTCCATGTGGAAGTTCCTGATCCACTACAGAATCTCAGATATTATTAGACACCTAAGAACTGACCCCTAGATTCTTATTATCTACACTGTGACTGACCCTGGAGGTCTACATTTTGCTGACTTAATCTGTCCCAGTGTCCTATCCCTTTGGACTGATTGCTCCGGACTACAACAGAAGTAGGTAGCTTGGGTGATATCAGCCTAGATATTACAGTGGCCTATGGCTATGGACATATCCAGAGCCAGACAAGTCAGTTCTCTCAACAGTCACCTAAATCTTTTCTGTTCAAAAGTTTTAGCAACTTTTCTGCTCCATGTGGACTTTAGAGATTTTAAAATGCATGCTCCATATGTACATGTCACAATAAATGACCTCTCAGAGCACTGTCACAAACAGCACAGTTAATTTATGGATTCATAATCCATAATTAAAAAGTGCACTTCTGGTTCAAAGCTGAAATCAAAGGGAGATCAAAGGCAGCTGTTTACAAAGGAGAATAAAGCAAGCAGCAGTCTGAGCAGGAAAAAGACAAAAACAAGCTATTCCCACATGTACCACTCATAGAAACGAGCCACAAAAACTCTGCAGATCTCATCAGAGATGCAGATGGCCCAAAAGATTTTTTTATGGTGAGAGAACTAACATGAAAAAAAGTTTCTAATCTCTTAACACACCTGATCCAGTGATGTGTTCCTCAGCTGTCTTCCCAATCTTGTGAAAAATGAATGGCAGAAATCCTGACTACACAGAGATGGAGTCTCCTCTGAGAAACTTCTCCATCTCACCCCAGAGTGACTCTACATGCTACAAAGGAGGAAGCAGGTTCCACCCAAGTGGCTAAGCCACAGGAAGTCAGTCAGGTGAAGCTTATGAGCAGTGCCTGAAGTGAGCAGGCTGAAATTCAGGTGTCTTTCCTGAAGCCATTACAGCTTCTCCATGTGATGGTGAGAATCTCTTAATCTTACATACACAACAGAAAGGTGATAAAGCTACAGAAAGAAGCAAACAGAAAGACAGAAATGTCAGCTAAACACTTGCCTAAACAAAACCTAGGAGTCACCTCAGTGGTGCAGCTGTGGCTTTACCTTTTGCTGTCATCTTCACATACAGGGTCTGTTTCAAACAGGTTTAGATCACTTGGGATTCTGAAAGCTTCCTTTACATTGCCATTATCACTATTTTGCTTTTCCTTCTTCTCCATTAGACTTTGCAGCCGCTTTTGCTGTTGCGCCTGATAATCCTTAAATTGGCTTTTAAAATATTCATTCACTTTTATGTCTGACTCCATTGTTTACTAAAAGCATAACAAGAAGAAAATAAGAAGTGTCAGAGAGCAGAGATCGACATTGCTTTGAAAAACATCCTTCTCTAGCAGCTGTTTCTCAGTTTTTCCTCCCTGACCTCTGTAAGATCTCCCTTCCACCTCCTCCTCTCAGTCTCCGGCCCTACTGCCTTGCTTGAAGTGCCTTTTCCCATAAACAGCTTTCAGGCTTCAAAATGTTCTTGGGTCTTTTTCACTCCAGCATTCTAAAAGCAATGTTTTAAAATGTTTTAAACAGACCTGTTTAAATAAACATTTCTACAGAAGAGCAAATTGGGGTCAAATCCAAGTGAACATGGCAACATTACAGTGACCAAAGGGAACACAGTCTATTTGCAGATCTCCAGCCTTCCTTCCCACGGTTCAAAGAAAGATGCAGAGCTCCCCCTTTTTTGACATGGGACTGACAGAGGAAGAAGATCTGTTTATCTTAATGGTCGATTTGGGCAGTAGACACCAAAAGTGCAGCTTCTATCTTTCCCCCAAATTTCTAAGCATTAAGTGACAACATTAAAGTGATAATATTGCTGCCCATTTAAATGTCTAGAGCTTTACTTGGGATGACTAAAGACCATCTGTTTTCTGATGTGTTCCAGCTCCTCCACCTTCTGTTTGACATTTACCATCAGTAAAAAATCCAGTGCACCATTGGTCGAGAAAAAACAACCAGTAAAATTTCCAAAGGCACACCCTCTACTGAGTAATTAATATGGGCCTTTTCTTGCACTAAGGCAGTAATCACCCTGATAAAGTGCCATAATGCACCCCGTGTCCCTTTGTGCCTCCAAGAACAGAGAAACCCTGCCAGCAGCTTCAACTCTGGACACCAAGGGTGCGGGCAAGCTGCACTAAGGACTAAAAAGAGCAAAGAGCAGAGTTCAGTGCCTCTGCAGAGCACACAGGTCTCGTGGCTATGAGCGATGGCTTGGGAATGGCCTTTAGGCCTCTAGCCTACCTAAGTACTATTGAGGATTAAAATAATTTGCTTGTATAATATCAGAATTAATTTCATAATTGCTTAAAATGAGGTTAAATATAAACTTGTTTTGCCTTGATTAGCATGAGTAACTTGCTTAGCCTGAGCAGCTAGATTTACTGAAGCCTTAGGCCACAAGCAGTGAACTTCAGCTGAACTCAGGGAGGCCGTGAGATCCTGCATCCTGTGAAAATGAAGGTAGCCAAGCTCTCAGCAGCAGCTGCAGCCTCAAGATAAGAACAATAATAACCAGCCTGGAGACAGAAGAAGGATTTATATGAAGAACAAGAAGACCTCAAGACTCATATACTGATACTGGACTGAAGTATTGTGTACGGGGTGGAGAACCTAGACGGTAAGGGGATAATTGCTCAGGGATTTCTTGGTTCAGGGTCCCTCTCCAGAGGCACACAGCCTGAGCTGAAGTAAACTGACTCTGTGGCAAAACCTGGAGCCCAAACTCTTCTTACAGTCTGGAAGTATGACTGGACCCAGTCGCACCTGTCTCGCCTCTGAGAGGAAATTCAGAAAAGAGGTCCAGTCTGAACCTCACGGCTCGGCAAGAGGGTGTTCTCGGACCCTTCTGTAACCCCCCCCCCAGACTAGGCACAGCGGGACCTGCCACAGAACTGCTGCGTGGGGAGAGGAGGGTCTCCTCTCCTCGCCTCGCCTCGAACGCCCGCCCGGGCCCGCACAGCTTCCCCCCCCCTCGGGCCGTCAAGCCCGCGCCTCGCCCACCCCCCAGCCTACCGCGACAGCCTTCCCGGGCCCTGAGGGCAGCGGGAGGGTGCCCTCAGCCGCCCTTTTCCGCCGGTTGCCGGTTCCGCTAGCGGCCGGGCCGCAGGCCGACGCGGTTCCCATAGCAATAGCTGCAAGGGCAGGGGAAGGGCAGGGCGGTGCATGCGCCCTCCCGTCAGCCAGGCCGCCATGACAGCCGCCGCGGTAGCTGCGATCAGCGCTTCCGCCTGCCGGGCCTCCCGTTCCCGCAGACAGCCCAGTCCCTCGGGGTCTTGGGAATAGAGCTCTTCCCTATCCCGCCCCACGCCGGGGAGGAGCTGGGCAGTGAAAGGAAAAGGGGCTCTGCGGGGTGGAAGGGCGGCTCCTCAAGTCTCTCCAGTTGTACACCGGTGAAAGATGCGAAGGACGGCAGGATGGCAGCGGCCGGGAATGCCCTTTCCGGCAGAGCTGCCGGCTCAGGTGCTTGTTGTGCTTTTCGGTTTTGTTGTTGTTCGGCCTGGAGAAGACAAGTCCAAGGAGACCTTATTGCTGGGCTTTAGTATTTAAACGGACCTGTAAGGAAGATTGGGACTGATACACACAGAGGATGTTAGGGGTTGGAAGGCACCTCCATCGATCGTTGATTCCAACCTCCTTGCCAGAGCAGGACCGTAGAATCTAGCTCAGGTCGCTTTTAGCAGACCCTGTTGTGATGGACAAGTGATGGTTCTAAACTAAAAGAATGAGGATTTTAACTACATAGAAAAAAAGCATTTTTACACTGAGGGTGGTGAAACACTGCCTCGGGTTGCCCAGGGAGGTGGTAGAAGCTCTGTCTCTAGAACCATTCCAGGTCAGGTGGTTTTGGGTTCTGAGCAACCTGCTCTAGTTGAAAATATTCTTGCAGACTGGAGAGGGGCTGGACTAGATGACCTTTAAAGGCCACTTCCAACCCAAACCATTCTATGATTTTGGGAGGTGTCCCCGCCTATGGCAGGGGGTTGGAACTAGATGATCTTTGAGGTCCCTTCCAACCTTACCATTCTATGATTTTTATTCATGTATATAAGCTCACCTCATCCCTCTGCAGGAGGCTGCATGCAGAAGGGGAGACCTGCCCAACAAATCCACAGCCAAACACCTACTGTCTGCAGTGCTCACACATTCTTATTTCATATCCCACTGCTCCGTACAGTGTCACAGAGGTTCAGTGTGTACCTTGTGGTAATTATTATAAAGGGAGATCATATTGTCACCATGGAATGTAAGCTAATAAAGAAAATTAGGTTTTTACAAATAGGTTTTATCAACACATTTATTTTTGTGACTGCTGTTGGAAATACAAGGGGTTTGAGTGTAAATTAACAGTGGCAATTTACAGAGAAGGCATTCAACAGCTTATCAAGTGGACAGGGGCTTCTCGGATTTAAATGTTTTTAAATTTCCATGGGGAATGACACCACAGAAGTCAGAGCTGGACTGTATACTTTAACTAAAAGCATTAGAACACCAAATAGAGATTTAGTTTTCACAATATGTATTTTAAATGTTACATTTAAATGTTATTTAGAAGAACACCGTAAATAAAGTTACAAAATAGAGTCATCCAAGAGTCTGCGAAAATGTATAGTAAAAATAGGGAGCCTGTGTCTTCGCTAACAATGAATAAATATAACATTTAAATAGCTGCAACACACCTTAAATAAAAAAAAGATGTTTATCTCTCAACATTTTAGAAGTCATTTAGTGCTACTGGAAGCTTCTAAATTACAAAGCTGGAGGCTGACAAATATACAGAATAGAAAATGACAGTAAAGCCCTCGCAACATTATCTTACAGGCATGGCCTCAGTGTTCTCCCAGAGGCCTGACAGAAGCTAGTTCAGACTTTGTGCAGCAGAAGTTGTCATCGATTTTGGGACTGAACTGAGAGCTGAGGGGAAGATAAAGGGATTGAATTCTACTGTATCCCCTCAAATCGTGGTATGATTGTGCCAATTGAAAAAGAGCCAAACCCTGATAGCCGCTCCCACAGGGCACAATCATTTAGGCTGCCAGCTTCAAGGCAGTGTACCATCCACAAAAATAGGGCAATTTGCTAATAAATGTGTATTTTTTTTTCCTCAAAAAACCCTCGATAGGAGGTTTGCAGCTGCAGTACACAGGTCACCACCAGGACAGGGATTTCAGTCAGCTTTCAGTTACTCCTTTGGCTTCATGATGTGCTCCCGGAACATTGAATAGAGCACACCTACAATACACAAATATAAGCGCAATTAGAAAGATAGGCTAAATAGGAAATAATGAGTTTCAACTTGTGGAGAATTAGTGATAGTCTCATCAGTAACATGTCCTCTCCTCTTTTGGTGTATTTTTTAATGTATATTTTACTACACAGAGAAAGTGGGTAGGAAAATGTACTGTGCATGAAAACACTGACTGCAAAGCAGAGTTGGCTTGGGATCTAAGTCATGGTTTTCTGTTGCACCCTCTAGGAATACAAGAAAGGTAAAACCAGTGTTCCATGGAGTACACATTTACACTCAGCTGCAATACCGATGGGTAACTGAGCTGTACAAATCACTCAGGGCATTCAAGGACAATTATACCCCTGAAAATATCTATAAAGTACATATTACCACAGTCCACACAACCTGATTTTCTAATGCATTAAACAGCAACACATTTACAAGGGAAAATATTAAAATCAGTCTTTTATTTCCTTTGCTTCTAATTTGAAGACCTGCAGGACCTCACATACTTGTGTTTAAAAGTGGCAGCTGCTTCTTTCAAAGTTACAGGTTAACATTAAATACATGTACTTAAACATCATGTTACTCTAGAAGGGCTCAGCAAACACCAGTCACCCCATAACCAGCATGAAATATAATGGCATGAACACTTGCACACCAGGGACATTTCATGCCCACTGTATTACCCACCAGGAGAAGAGATGGGAGAGGTTCCCCGTGATTCACTAGTGCTAAGGAGTTTCCTGTTTGATACATACCACATGTTAAGGCTCCCACAGCAAAGCCCTGGGCTGCCACCCGTGTGTGAATCAGGTGAAGTGACATTTTCAACTGGCCCCTGTGCTTCAGTCTGTACAGCCCATAGCCAACCACCAAGGTGAAGCCAGCCATTCCTGCAACACAAGGGAAGCATCCTTCTGAGTCAAGGTCCATGTTACTGGAATGTGTGACATGATCCACTTAAAATAACCTGAGATGGATCATATTTTGGTCTAATTGCTCTGTGTATAGATGGCAAGTTGTGCCCTCTCTGCTGTTTCTATTTAAGTGCCATCTCATTTATTCACGGAATTATAGAACCATTTAGATTGTAAAAGACTGTCATGATCATTGAGTCCAACTGATAACCCAGCACTGCAAGGTCACCATTAAACCATGTCCCTCAGCACTTCTACATGGTTTTGAATACCTCCAGAATGACAACTGCACCACTGCCCTGGGCAGCCTGTTCCTGTGCTTGATACCACTAGCACAGAATAAATTTTCTGTAATACCTGTCTGAAACATCTCTTGGTGCAACCTAAAGCCACTTTCTCTGATCCTTCCATTTGTTACTTGAGAGACAAATCCCCATCTTGCTACAAGCTCCTTTCAGGTAGTTGTAGAGAGTGAGGTGGTCTCTGTTGCCCAAGTCAGTGCAGTGAAGAGCAAGAGATTTCCACTAGTGTTAAAATGTCACAACAGGAGCTCAAGGTGTCACTTTGTTGGCTATTTTTCAGACAGCACAAGCACTGCTTACACCATTTCCTGTGCAGAAGCTCACACCCAGGCTCAGACCCTCAGCATGGGGACGCACCCCAACATGACCACCAGCCTGCTGAGGTTGCTATTTTGAGTGTTGTCATGTTTGGCCAGCTTTTGGTGTGACAGGGCAAGTCATATGTTACTTGTCCCAAGCTGTGGGGACAGGGGTTCAGCCAGGTCTCTCTCACAGGGACAGAGTTTGCTTATGGTCCTTCAAGAGATCAAACACAGCTGAGGCTGATCACTGCACTCAAAGCAGAGAGCAGCAAGGCACTGAATCCTGCATTCCATCCACTGACTATTTACGTAGTCCAAAGCAGGCTGCCACTTCTTAAGTGGTTTGTATATTTTACTGCCAGGAGCCCAGACAGCTTGTGTCCCTGAAAAGGAAGATTACCAGTTCCACTTGTGGATCTGTGTGCCCTGACTTCACTGGTGTATGATCCCTTTAATGAAGCTGCCTTCATTAAACACCAATTAAGAGTTTTAGGTCCTTCACTAGCTCCAGCGCAAGCTAAAGTTAAGTTCTGGCTATCTACTCAGAAGAACTCAAACTTGATGAGTTTGTAATATGCCCTAGTGAGTTGGAGGGCAAAGTCCTGTGACCACAGACACCACTGACAGATATCTGTTGGCAAATGCTCAGGGCAGTTCATTCCAGGTGACCTAGCTGCACTCCATTTAAAGTGGCTGGAAATCAAAACATGTCTTGTGTCAGTTCCTGATCAGAAGAAAGTTCTCAGCTGGAACGTGACAGCCCATGCTCCCCTGAGAAGCTTTTTTTTGGGTCTCAGCAGAGGCTGATAACTTTAACTGCTTCAAGCTGGAGTACCATAAAGGCTACTAAAAACACATTTTAAACTAAGAGATGGTAGCAGAGATGGAGATCTTTTTAGCAGTTGTGTCATATTTTGTGTATTTCTGCCTTGTTAACTTGAAACTCACTTTGTGGTTACTAGGAACTATAGGATCACTACACTGCAGAGAAGCTCCCATGCATGCTCCTTAACACCCAACGGTATCACCTGAACATGTTTTCTAAGCTCACTTAAACAGTTTGTCAGGGTTTGTTTGGTTTGCATTTGGGGGGGTGGAGGGGAAGTGCAGGTTCTGAGTTTTCCGTTTCAGATAACAGGCCTCATTGACTTCTCAGTTTCAGGCAGAACAAACATCAATACGGGCAAGAGGAGTGCTGCTCACACTGCAGAGGGAGCTGCAGGAGGAAGTAATTTCAAAATAATTTCCTGTTCACAGGAAAGCAATGAGCAGTGGTGGTGCTTATTGCCCATGAAGAGGAAGGACTAAGTAAACATTCTTCTTCATCTTTCAACTTACCAATGGGTACAAATGGTGTCTCTTTAAATTTCCTTAACAGCTTCGAGGTCTGGCTGGTGTCAGACTCAGACTCATACTCAGAGAAAACAGAATCCTGGCCAGATGACATGGTGGCTGTGAAGACAAAGGGTCTCTCTTCAGGTTGTAGAAACACCAAGTTAAGAAAACTTTTCAACAAAGAAAATATTTTTCATATTCCACTAGTGACAAACACCCACATAGTCAAGTATAACCACAGCAGCTAGACTCAAGCTGATAAGCTACAATACAGATGATTTAACTTAGGCGAAGTCTTGGGAAGCAAGATCCTTGCATACCAGAACACGTAAGGACAGGACACACACACACACAAAGGTAGAGAAACAATGAATCTTTTACATCCCAGTGCTCCCTGCACGCTCACAGGCAGCAAGAAGCCACCAGAAGTTTTGGTCACTGTCTGTTTCCTTTCAGAACTTCCATCCTCCACCACACCACTTTGCTTTCACAGGCTGTTCTTTAATAGTAGCTCTGACCTCAGAAAAGTTCATTCCTCCTCTTTCACTCTCTGCCAAGAACAGCAATCAAAGCCCTTGGGGTGGAAAGCGGGAGCTATTGCAGAAGGTCAGTCCTACCTGGCAGCTTAACAGTCCCTACTATGACCTATCTCACCTCATCCACCACTCCAGCGTGTTTCAAAGTCCTGCTGGAGAACACAGAGTGTAAAATGGCCACAGCTGAGGAGTGGGAACAAGTCTTGGATCCCTTGATGGGTGCAGACTCTCACAGGGACGCATAACGGGAACGAAGAGAGTTTCCACTGCACCAGAGGTCATTTCTCACCTGTCTCCAAGGTAAAAAATACCCTGGCAACATTCATGAGAAGGGCTCTGCTCACTGAGCCATCACCAACAGTGAGAGCACCAAAACCTGCCATCTTGTCCTGCTGTCCCCATCACAGATTGCACCAAGACCAGTATGTAGCACAAGCATCACCCTTTAACTAATGCCTGTTTCTGCCAGCAACATCTGAAAGGTCTCTGCTAGAAAAATCTCTAACACTATTGTTCCACCAACGCCCTCAGCAGCAAAATGCAGCTCGACCTTGCATGGAACTGCTGCAAGATCTCAAAATAAACCACCAGGAATTTAATTTAACCCCATGCAAAAGATACTTCAAACAAAGCTGCATTCTCTGGTTACGCAGCATTTTGGGCTCATACACTGCGGCCAACTGAGAGGTTTTAAACTGAACATACAAAGTATTCCCTCTGCAGGCCAAAAGAATTGGGCTGTGCCTGCTACAATTACTCTGATTTGCTAAACAGAAATTATATTTTAGTTTGACCCATTTGGAGATGGAAACGTGAGAACACCTTGTCACTGGGAGAGGTAGAGACAGTCAAAGGTGAGATTTATACAAGAAAAAGATACTGAGAAGTGAATCAGTTTCTCCATCGTAAAAGGTCTGTGTGACCTTCAGCTCTCGCAGAGGCTGGGCTGAGCACAGGGCAGAGGAAAGGGTGGGAAAGTAACAGGTCCCAGTGACCCTCATGGTTAGGAAGTGACCAGGCTGCCTTCCTCTTAACCAGACCCGCATCATGTCCCTGCCCTACTCCAGCACCGGGTCAAAACCAGCTCCTAAAAGGGCTCTGCCGTACTCCAGGTCCCCACAGACCACACCGGCCTTTTGCCCTACTCCGGGTCCAGGTCCTCACACCAGGCTTCTGCCCTGCCTCAAGCACCCGCACTCTACACCGGGCTTCTGTCTTACTCCAGCCCCAGGTTCCTGTACCTCGTATCGTGCTTCTGCCCTGCCCTAAGCCCAGGTTCCCCACACCCCACAGAAGGCCTCTGCCCTACACCGGGCCCCAGCGTCTCACCCACGCAGGGCCTCTGCCCCTAGACCTGCTCCCGGTGCTCCTCCGCACCCCATCGCTGCCTCCCTGCCCCTAGGCTCTCGCCTCGGCACCCGAATCTTCCGCTCCTCGCTCCCCAGTCCCTCCGTGCAGAGGCCCAACACTCACCACGCTGCTGCACCCCGCTCTCGATACCGGCCGGCATCTACCGCCTCTCGCCCCGCCCCCAACCCTTATTGGCTGGTGCGCCCCGCCCCCGGTTATGGCGCCCTCTGGCCGGGCCGGAGAACCACAACTCCCAGCGTGCAACGCAGCAGCGCCTCCAGCCAATCCAGAGCTCGGTCATTCTGTCCCTAGTCAATCCGGGGCGCGGCCACTGGCAGGGCCTACTGATGGGAGCGGGAGGGACGGGTAGGCCTTGACGTCACGGCCGCGAGCTCTGCATTGCGGCGGGCGCGGTGTCACGGGGAGCGGTGGAGGCGGCTGCTGCTGGCGCGCCCCGGCGCTAGAGGGCGCTGTGAGGCGGGGCCTATTCTCAGCGCTTGTTCTCAGCGCCTGTCCCCGATTCGTTCTTACAGCCGGTTCCATCGGCATCTGCTGCAATCGCTGTCTGCAACCTATCCCCGGTAGCCTTAGTCAGCAACTTCTGCTCTCAGCCCTTGCCCACAACCTCTGCCATTAGCTTGTAACCTGTGCCTACACTATGTCCCCGCAGCCCCTGCTTGCGACCTCCACCCGCAGGGCCTGCGCTCAGCCGCTGATCTCAACCTCTTCCCACGGCCCTCTTCTGCCACTGTCTGAAGTCCCTACCCGCAGCCCGTGCTTGCACCTGAAACCTTCAAAATTGGCAGTCCTGCCTGAAAATGAATGTTTTCCCTCTCCCAAGCACGGCAGGGAACAAATACCTGATACTTGCGAAGTGCAGAGATGTTGGGTTGAATTCGGCAACTTGTTTCACCCCAAAAATGTCTTTTCTAACAGATTCTTTGGTTCTGTAAAACCCTCCCCGGGGATCTCTAAAGGGGAGGGTTTTACAGAGGGGTTGATTTCTAAACCCCTCTCCTAAACCTGTGGGAGCATATTATCAAAGCAAAAAAGCCTAGAAAAGTCCTTTCTTCCAGAAACCATACCTGTTTTTTCAGTGCTTCAGTCCGGTGTTTGCAGTTGCCCCTCTCTGAGCACGGTGGGAAGCAGAGCTCCTTGCAGCGCCAGTCTGCTGCTGCCATGCACCATTTTGGGCAGCATAAAGAAAAAGTGGCTCAGATAATGATTTGTTAGTATTGCTGTATCTTCTTAAATGTGTTTCCCATTACATCTAATTTGGTTATTTTAATTGCCAAAACCATTAGGGCTCTGCAGAGTTTGAAAAGAAAAAATCTGTGCAATTACAGGCACCCAAATTGAGTTAAAATCTTCTGATAAATGACAGTGGAGGTTACCTTCTGCAGTGTGTCTCAGAGGTACCTTTAATTCTCTGCAGCTCTGAACAATACGTGCTTCAAGGGAGAAACTCAATTAAAACCCAAAACTTATTTCATTGTAATTGCTGGGCTAAAGAAACTGCTGTCACCTGTAGCTACCCTATGTATGTGTCTGGTGTCTCAGCTTCACGAGCAGCTTCTTGCTCTCTGCTGATGTGTATGTTGCCCATATATATATTGATTCACAGAATCATCGTGTTGTTTTGGTTGGAAAAGACTTCTAAGAGCATCAAACACAACCTGAGACCTAACACCACCATGGCCACTAAACTGTTTGCCAACATGCCCTGTGCACGTGTTTCTTGAACTCCTCCAGGGATGGTGACTCCATCACCTCCCTGGTCAGCCTGTTCCAATGCCTGACCACTCCTTCAGTAAAATAAACCCTAAACCTCCCCTGGCACAACTTCAGTATCTCTCTGATCTCTCACCTGATATATGGAGAAGAGCTCACCCACCACCTCCCTCCAGCCTCCTTTCAGGGAGTTACAGAGAACAATGAGGTCTCCCCTCAGCCTCCTCTTCTCCAGACTAAACAATCCCAGTTCCCTCAGTTCCCTTTCTCTGGACATGCTCCAGCACCTCAATAGCCTTCTTGTAGTGAGGAGCCTAAAACTGAACACGGTACTCAAGGTGCAGCCTCACCACTGCTGAGTACAGAGGGACAACTACCTCCCTACTCCTGCTGGCCACAATATTCCTGATAGAGGCCAGGATGCTGTTTGCCTTGGTTACCTAAGCACACTGCTGGCTCAAATATTCTATATCATAGGATATCTTTTATAGGCAGGCACTCATGTATCTCAGCTGAAAGTGACAAGCATGGAAATGGCTGAAAATAACATTTCTCTCTGTGAATCTGCCTGCCATGGAGCAGGTGGGGTGTGGAGCTGTGGCCATTGCTGCTACTCCATCGGAGTTTAAAAGCACAGCCAGGGATGGTACAGGGGATGATCTTGGCATGGTCAGTGTGTTCCTCGTGGCCTTCTTTGGGAGTGAGACAAAAGACGCAAGCTGGAGGGTGATCTCTCACTAGAAATGATGCTCTAAAACCTTTTCCATAAACCACTTTATTGGAGACACCTTTGACAGCAAAAGGTCATGCCATGAAGCTGTCCCTAGAAATGTCCCCGTGGCAGTGCAAGGAGCCTGGCACATCCCTGCTGTGGTCAATCTCTGCATGTTCAACCACAGCAAAAAGCAACTTATTCTGGTACCACTGGCAAAGGATCGCCACTACCTGTAAAGTTGTGATTACCTTCATTGAGCAGCCAGCACTGCCAGCCCTGACTGTGTTCCTGCCACAGCTCTTTCTGCTCTTACAGGGAATGAGGATCCTGCAGCATCCAAGCAGCACATGACTTATTCAGAATTCCTGGAACAACTACAGATTTCAGATCTAGGTCTCAGTCCTGAAGCCTCTCAGAGCAGAGACCAAAAAGGTTCAGTCCTGACAGTGGGGAGCTGGGAGGTGGGCAGGGTGGGCATCATCTTTATAGCCATCTGTTAGGCCATTAATTAAAGCTTTAAGAAAACAATCAGAAGGAGCTTGTTGCTATTTCTGGGGTTGGGATCCGACAAACTCAGTTAATGGGAAAAAATAAATTAGGGATAGATTGCTTGTTTGGGAGGAGAAGGAGTGGGAAAATGGAAGGACCAAGGTGCACAAGGGAAAAATGGAGAGAAGGGCAAAAAGAACTGATTAACTTTAAGCAGGGGAGTGGTCTGTGTGCTTGTCTGTGTGACCCTGGTTTGGCACATGCCAGAAGAACCTACTTCAGACTGTTTTTCAGTTGGTCTCCCCACACAGACTGTGCATGTCACAGCATCCACTGGTGATTTTTCACGTCCTTGGTTTCAGTGGCTCAAGACTGTGCCTAACACAGGAGGGGTGAAGGTGGCGTGCTGGGCCCCTGTGGCAGAAGGCACTGTGGTCCTGATGGGCATCTCAATTGGGAAAGCCCAACTCTGGGTGTAGGCACCAGTCGTAGATGTAGATGGACATGTGCTTAGACTCAGCACGGAGATGATTGCTCCAGCGCTGTCACTGACCAACACCAGGAAAAGCAAAACAAAACCAGGGAGGCCACATAGCTCACATTTCCTGCCTACCCTCCTGCCAAGTAAAAGAGGTTCCTAAAAGTCTGAAACAAGCCTGCAAGAGGATGGGAACAGGAGAAGAAGCTCCTGTAAGTGCATTTTCTGCTTCTTGCTTGCAGACAAATGTGCGTAAGAGATCTGGAGAGGTTCCCTTTTGTTCTTGAAAGTGAACCAGGGCTTGGGCAGGCTTGGGATTAATTTCTGAGCTCAGCCCACGTTGCATCAGGTCTCTGCTATGAACTATGGAATGTGAAAGTGAATGCCAGTGCCAGTCTGATATGGAGTGGGGGAAGGCAGGGCAGAGAGAGAAAAGGTGTCTTGGTGTGCTGGGAGAGACCCAGAAATGGCATTCTTGGGGATGTGGGTGCAGAGGTTGTGTAGGGGGGGGGAAGGTGTTTCGGAGTCTTGCAGGGTGTTGCTGTGGTCAGAAGGGTGGGCAGCTTTAGTTTCCTTTTGAAGGTGTACAGCCAGATTTGCTAAGGATGAATTTCCTCTAAAATATGAAACAGAGAAGGAAGAGAAAAAAAATGAAATACTCATTCCCAAAAGAAGTATTTTTTTGTGGCAGATCTCTGCTCTCTTTGGCTACTCTGTCTGGAGTGCACTGCAGCTCTTGGAGAACTGAGACAGCAAGAAAACATTTCAGTCCAGCCCAACTCAATTTTTCCTTTCTTTTCAGCTGCCTGGAACTGCTGGGGATGGGTATTTAAGCAATTTCAGACATGAGACCACAACAGGTATGTCCACAGCTTCACTGACAGGAGGCGGCTCAGGCAGATCCCATGTCCCATTGCAGAAGATAGGCTCTTCAGTGACAGCCATTGCCCAGTTTAGGTGGAGCTTGGAAAATGAAACCTTTGCAGTGTTCTTGTATGTGGGTTTTCTTTTCTGAAAATCAGACTCCTGAACTAGGAAGCTTTCCACATCAGTCACTGTTTCCTGACATCTGGGCTGCAGCTGTCTAAACATCGACACCAGCCTACAGTCCTGAGGAGCAGCCAACTGCACAGACCTCACGCTCCTCCATCAGCCTCCCCCCATCTCATGCAGGGTCAACTCCAGCACTGCCCTTCCACCTGTACCTCTAACTTTGATTCTGGAGTTGATTCTGGTGCCTACGTGTCCTTACACTGGACGAAACTTTGTGCAGCCTGATCTACTGGAAAGTGCTCCTGCGCATGGCAGGAAGGTTAGAACCAGATGATCTTCAAGGTCCCTTCCAACCCAAGTCATTCTATGACTCAATTCAATGATTCTGAATCTTCCACTTAACCTTTTTCAAGAACCTGTGGCTTGATGTCCTAGAATTGCCACTAAGAGGGCTTAGTGTTCTACCAGGAGCAGCATTTCACCTCTGGGAGTAGTTCCAGCAGCTGGTTCTCCTTCACCAAGAACTGGTTTCTCGTTGGTGACATAGCTGAATCTAAAGCAGCTCACAGTGAGGTGTGGTGCTGGATTTCCCATAAATTAAAGCAGAAACTTCCTCAAAAGCTTGCAGTGGTTTCAGGAGGAAGTGGTAACTTATGTTAGAGGAGACTGTGCTTGTTTGCTTTTGAGTTACAATGTGTTGGGAGTAGGGAAACCAGAATTGTTGTGGTTATCTGTACATGTAGACAGCTGTCCCCATGCCACAGGCAAAGGCACAAAAGAGTGGGGGACACAAAGTACTTATCAGAAGAAAACTACTATCAGGAGAAATTCAAACCTATTACCTAGAAGAAACCTGTCTGTGGTGTTATATTTGCTTTTCCCATGTGGATTAGAACAGTATTTTGATTCCTTTCACTTCCTTTTGCTCCTAGGTGGCCATTTGTCAAACTTAACTTCAAAGGTGACAACTCCAATGGCTGACATCTTGCTGGACGCTGTCAATTCGACTGACTACCTGTATGAGTACTTGGGCGAGGAGGATTACCTGCTCTATGGCCTCTGCACAAAAGAAGAGGTACTCTTTTTTAGCAGAGTCTTCTTGCCATCTTTTTACACTGTGGTCTTCCTGGTCGGCTTGGCTGGGAATGTCCTTCTGTTTATTGTCCTCATTATGGACATCCAGAAGAAAAAGAAGATGACGGAGGTGTATCTGCTGAACTTGGTGGTTTCAGACTTCCTGTTGCTACTAACCCTTCCTTTTTGGGCTCTGCACATTTCTCAGTGGATCACCTGGGATATATTGTGCCCTGTTTTAAATGCCATGTACACCATGAATTTCTACAGTGGTGTCTTTCTTGTGAGCTGCATGAGTCTGGACATGTATCTTCAGATAGTTCATGCTTGCACTCCTGGCAGCTCCGTGGCACGAAGGAAGTCCATCCTCGTCTTGCTGGTGGTATGGATGCTTTCCATGCTACTCGCCATTCCTGATGGCTTCTTCACCAGCACAAGGGAAATCCACAACAAAACCATCATGTGTGCCCATGATTATGGCCAGAAACACTTAGCTTGGAAAGTTGTCTTTCGGGTCACCCAAAACATCTTGGGTTTTCTTTGTCCATTCCTCCTCATGATGTTCTGCTATTCCCGCATTGCCTGTGTCCTCACCATATCTCACACACCTGGCTCGAGGAGAGTGCTCTGCTTAGTCTTTACTCTGGTGTTTGTCTTCTTTATCCTGTGGTCCCCTTACAACATTGTTCTCATCCTCCACTCCCTGCAAGATGTCGGTGTGATCTGGAGCTGTGAAAGCAGTAGGCAGTTGGACTATGCCATGCAGATCACGGAGAGTTTGTCCTTTGTCCACTGCTGTCTCAACCCGTTGCTCTATGCTTTTGTGAAAAAACGTTTCAGGTTATACTTACGGAACATCCCTCAGGCCATTTGCAGGAGAAGAGCTTTCTTTGACATCCAGCCCTCTGAGACAAGCCAGTCTGGCAGCAGATACACAGCACAGGTAGAGATGCTGAGTATCACAAATATTTAGTATCGCCATACTTACATCATTTACGCTATGTATAGGCCCTCAGTGCAGAAAGTTACTGGTCCTGGCCATACAAGAGAGCTGGTGTGAGCCCACAGCACTGATCACCAGATTTCCATCATAGGGCCAGCATCAAGGCAAAGGATTTTCCACACTGGGATTGAAAACATATACTTGAGCTTTTTTTTTCTGTTGTAACTGGAATTAAAGCATTGCCTTGGGTTTATGGTTGTGGAAGAAACTCAGCTTCCCTCTGGAGTATGTGGGTGAATGAAGGAGAAGCTTTATCTAGAAGTTGTTCCCTTAAAAGGCAGCTTGAAACTTGGGCAGAACTTCTCCCACTAGATCCCAAATGGTCTGATGGAGGAGAGTGATCCCATTATCTCTCCAGATTGTGAGGAATGGGTTTGCCATGCTTATCTATCAGGCCATGTGTGGGTAGGCCAGAAGCCCTGAGTGAATGGTGGCTTTGCTTCTCCTGGCTTCTGTATCTAGGTTGATGTGTTCAGCTGGGCTCATCCCTTTTTCTCCTGGGAGAGACTACATAAGGAACTAGACACCTTTACACTGAATTGTCTGACCAATGATAGGTTTCTCTGTGGCACACTCAGATCTACTGAGCAGGAAACTACCTTTCTGAGGGACAGATCCTGGGTTGAAGAGCAGTTGATCAGAAGCTGATTTGAGATCAGTTCAATCAGCAACAGAGTTCAAATCAGTAAGAACCAGTGAAGAGGAGGAAAAGGGCTCAGCAGGACAGTGATGGAAGTATTCTTGAAGGTCTGTTTTGACAAGATTAGAAAGGTCCATGGAGATCATTGTTAAATATTGGCTTTGTAACATTGCAGGGTAAAAGCATAACCTTAAGCAGAAAAGCTCTTAGCCAATCCTTGTTACCCAGTGCAGCTTTAAAGATCAAGGTTATTAGTTTGCTGACCTTTATTTAAAGTTACTCTTCACTTCTTGAACCTTAAAATGGGCCCTTTCCAGCCTAGAAACCTGTTGAGCACCAGAGTTGCCCAGAACCGTGCAAATAAGTTTAATAAGAGAGAACATTCAGCACATTAATTTTATAGCTAGGCAAGGTTACTGGACTGAGAAGGGCTTTGAGTTGATGTGGGAGAGTGAATTTGTTTTCACTGCTGTTATTTTTCTTGCCAGTATTGCTACAGTATGTTTCCAAAACTATGGGGCTTTGGAAAAAAAAAAAAAATCTGACTTTTTTCCTTAATAATAAAAAAAGGCAAAAATAAACATTTATCCTATGCTATGATGTGGCCTTCACTCCATGGGTCAGGTCACTGGGAGGGGCTGTGGAAAAGGAGAGCATCTGGGAAGCAGAAATGAAGATGGTGATCCCATACAGAGGAGGACTCTTGGGACTGTGTGAAACTTCTGATGGGATGCTCAGGGGAAGGGCAAAGGTGAAGGAAGTGGAGTGGGGATAAAAGGGTCCAGTTGTGCGTAAGCGCTGTGTCTGCTCACAACAATCTGTCCTATCACCTTATTAAATACTTTTTCTTCGCTCTGTTTCCATATGGTGTCACTCTTTGTCTCTACTCGAGGGTGCTGCGAGGTCCAAGCACCAGCCTCTGGGGCAGAGGCTGTGGTGACTGGCTGCACAGATCATAGAGTCATAGAATATTTGGGTTTGGACAGGACCTCTTAAAAGTCATCTAGTACAAGCCCTGCAGTCAGCAGGGACATCTGCAACTAGAGCAGGTTGCTCAGAGCCCCAGACAACCTGACCTGGAATGGTTCCAGGGGTGGGGCATCTACCACCACTCTGGGCAACCTGGAACAGTGCTTTTCTATCTTCAGTGTAGCAAATTTCTTCCTTGTAAGATCAGGGTGGCAGCATCCAGAGGCATGGTGCTGGATAGGGCACAAAGTAATTGGTATCATCCCCAAACCCCATGTGGAGGGTGGGGAGCAGAAAAGGCAGTGAAGCAGAAGAGAAAATGGGTAAAACTGCCAGAAATAGGGATGGGATCAGACAGTTTGGGGTCTTCCATTGGCTGAAAGGGGCACAACTGATTTGCAGCTGCAGAGCACTGGGACAGATAAAAGTGCTGTTGTCCAAGTGCTGCTTTGCAGTCATGAGATGGGCTTAGCTATTTGAAGACTCTGGACTTGTCTGATACAAAGCAAATGCAACTGATTCAAACCCTCAGCACTCATGGGGGATGCAGACCCGTCTTGCTTTGCTCTTGTTTGAGTTAGCAGTGCTTAACACTATTAGAAAAGCACTCGTGGCACAATGTGTTGGAGAACATAAAAAAGACCTTTCCCTCTCTTGGCATTTGAGACCAGATTAGCTCAGCTGTAACCCCCTTCCCTCAATCCTCAGCTTATTTCCAGCAGCATTTCATAGAATCATGGAACTGTTTCAACTGGAAAAGCCTCTAAGATTATCAAGTCCAACTATCATCCTAAGATCACCACGGCCATTAAACCATGTCAAAATGCCATGCCCACAAATGCCATGCCCACACATTTCTTGAATACCTCCAGGGATGGTGACTCCTGATCCAATACCTGGCCAATCTTCAGTAAAAGAATATTTTCCTAATCTCCACCATAAACCTCCCCTGACACAGTTTCAGGCCATTTCCTCTCATTCTATCACCTGATATGAAGAGAAGGGACTGAGCCCCATCTCACTCTACCCTCCTTTCAGGGAATTATGGAGGGCAATGAGATCTCCCCTCAGCTTCCTCTTCTCCAAATTAACATCCATTTCCACATCCAGTCTTCCTTTCATTTTTCCCGTGCGTCCCTAGCCCGGTTTGAAAGGCAGAAATCACTCAGTGAACTTCTCTGAACCATCTTTCCCAAAAGCTAGGCTCTGTGCCACCTAGAGAAGGGAATTTTCTTAAGCTGCTGCAGAGCACACACCAAAACCCATCCACCTTACGCAGCAGCCCAGTAACTCCAGTTTTAGCATACTCCAGACATTGATCTCAATATACCTTGTGCTCTGGCAGGGGGATCGGACTAGATGGTCTTTTGAGGTCCCTTCCAAAACATTCTGTGACTGTGGTTCCACCTTAAAAACCTCTGTTTGCTCATCAAGAGACAAGCAGGGGAGAGGCAAAAGCTTGCTGCCAATGGGGACAGAGGTTGTCAGGTCAGATGTCTGTTTGTCTATCAGCTGCTGGATGGGCATAAAAAGCACATTCCTGCCCCAGTCTAGCTCTAGCCCAGGTTCCTAGAGGGTTGCAGAGCTTTCAAGGCTCTCTAGCTCTCATGGCTCTCTGGGTGATTCTCCTGTGTACCTTGACAGTATCATTTCTTGGTGGGCTCTACCTCCTGGGCACATTTCGGAGACGGAGACCCAATGAACCACCTCTGGACAAAGGCACCATTCCCTGGCTGGGTTATGCGCTGGATTTCAGAAGAGATAGCTCAGAGTTTCTAAAAGGCATGCAGAGAAGACACGGGGATATTTTCACCGTGCTGATCGGAGGTTATTACTTCACCTTTGTGTTGGACCCCTTCTGCTTCGGAGCCATTGTGAAGGAATCACGATCCAAGCTAGACTTCAAGACTTTTGCAAGTAAACTGGTGCTGCGGGTTTTTGGCTACAGGCCCATCAAAGCCAACTATAACATAGTTCATGAATCGAGCACAAAGCATCTGATGGGAGATGGACTCACTGTCATGATACAGGCCACCATGGAGAACTTCCAGAAGCTGATGTTTTTCCATGTGAGCTCAGGAGAGGAGAAGAGAGTGTGGCAAGAGGATGGCCTCTTCTACTACTGCTACAACATCGTCTTCAGAGCCGGGTACCTGGCTCTGTATGGCACTGAGCCACACCAAGGGGCAGCTAACAAAGAGAAAGCTCATGAGCAAGATCGCATCCACTCCAACCAGCTGTTCCACGAGTTCCGGAAGTACGACCGCCTCTTCCCTCGGCTGGCCTATGCTGTGTTGTCTGCTAAGGACAAGAGAGAAGCTGAACGGCTGAAGAGGCTCTTCTGGAGTGTGCTGTCTGTGAAGAATTGCTGGCAGAAGGACAATATCAGTGGATGGATAAGTGATCAAGACAAACTTCTGGTAGAAAATGGTGTCCCCGAGTACATGCGGGATCGGTACATGTTTATGCTCCTCTGGGCATCCCAGGGCAATACTGGCCCAACTGCCTTCTGGCTCCTCTTGTATCTGATGAAACATCCAGAAGCTATGAAGGCTGTGAAGGATGAGATAGATAAAGTCTCAAGGCAGAGTGGCCAGGAAGTGAAGCCAGGGAGCCCCCTTACTAACGTCACTAGAGACATGTTAAACCTCTGTCCTCTTCTGGATAGCGCTTTGGAGGAGACCCTGAGGCTGGTTGCAGCCCCAGTGCTGATCAGAGCTGTCCTCCAGGACATCAGCCTTAAGACGGGCAGTGGGACAGAGTACACTCTCCGCAAAGGAGACAGGGTGGCTTTGTTCCCGCATCTCTCTGTGCAAATGAACCCAGAAATCCACCCTGAGCCTCACAAATTTAAGTATGACCGCTTTGTAAACCCAGACGGCACCAAGAAAGAGTTCTACAGAAACGGAAAGAAGTTGAAATACTTCAGCATGCCCTGGGGGGCAGGGGTATCCATCTGTCCCGGGCGGTTCTTTGCCACTGCTGAAGTTAAGCTGTTTGTGTTCCTGATGCTGAGTTGCTTTGACCTGGAGCTGGTCAACAGAGAGGAGGAGATCCCAGCGATAGACATCAGCCGCTGGGGGTTCGGGACAATGCAGCCTGTTCGTGATGTTCAGTTCAGATACCGTCTGCGCTTTTGATGTGGCAAGTCCCTCTGGTGGTGTTTGCTCTGGTGTTATCTGCGAGATAAACAGTGTGGTCCTGCGCCTCTCTGATCTGTGCAATGCCAGCACTGATATGGTCTTGTTTGCTGAGCAGTTATCATGACTTTCCTCTTTAGCTCCTTCTCGTGTATTGCTGCTCTGTGTCCCTGGTTATTGTGGTCTTGGGTTATGTGATAAAAGCTCACCACATAGGAGCACAGAGGACAGGCTACTCCTAGAACCATCACAAGGGCCATCAGCCCATCAAAAGTCCATCTACAAAAGCCCAGAGGAGCATAGGGACATCATAGCAGGGGGGAACCTAAGTGGAGGGCTTCCAAGGAATGGGCATTTTGTCAGGTCCCTCCCAGAACTGTCCCTGCGGAGCCCATGGTCCTGACATAAGACCCATCAAGATGTGTCATTGGGAGCAGCTCCCTGGATCACAATCTGGATTAAGGGGCATTGCTATGAATGGAGGGAGGACATTTTAAAGTATGCAGGGGAAGGACATTTTGGAATTCCTTGGGATTTAGGGAAGGCCCAAAATTGGGAAAAGAAGGGAATTAGGTGATTCAGGGAAGAAAAGAGAGAAGTAAAGGGATAAAAAGAGCTGGTTGTGTTCATATAAGCAGCTGGCACACACACAATTGTCTGGTCTAACTGTACACTTGACCAGCGTAGTCTGTCCTATTGTCTTATTAAAGTCCTTTCCTTAAATTCCAGACCCTCACCTGTGCAGAAGGCAGTGGACTGATTTTAACACTGACACTAACCTTGGACTATGGAGATTATGCGTGACCAAGGACCAACTCAAACATTTCCCGTGTGTGTCTGTACATCCAAGCTGGATTCTGCTTTGTTTTGCAGAGGACAGTTATGTTGTAATTGTGTGTCAGGGGTAAACTATCCTGTACGGGTGCACTGGGCATTAACCTAGACTTGGTGGTGATAGAAATTCAAGCAGAAACTATCAAACAGCTGTGTCAGAGCTAAGGGAAAGAAAAACTACCTGTAACTGCACAAGGCTTGACTAGCACAGTTAATATTCCCCTCAGTTCAGTACCTTTCCATGACTTCCACATTCTCTCTATGACTCCTACCTTGGTTTTTGGTTTTATTTTTGTTTTGTCTTTTCTCACATATGGGTTCCTTTCTTTGTTCTGCTACCCACCTACTGGCTGATGGTCTGATCTTTGTAAGCTTCAAACCATGCCCAGGAATGCCTTGGGGTAGCTGGATAGGTTAGGGCCACAGTGACATCTGGTCAAGTGATTTCCTCACTGCAAGGCTCTGTCTAGAGGACTTTTTTTTGTGTAGGTGGTTTGCAGGAAGATGTTCCTCGCTAATGTACAGTGTCTACTCATGGTTAGTACTTGTAGGGACCTTGGGTCAGAGGTGAGGGCTGAGGGATGGGTGCTGCACAAATATGGACTGGGTTTGATAAAGGGATATAACAATAAGGACACTGACAATGATTCGGCAGAAAAATCTGGCTTTACTTCCTTGTCAGAATGGTTTAGTTAACCAAACAGTATTGAGTCTATAAAAGACCTCAGACATGCTCAAATGCCTGCAGTTGTGAGAAGCAAAAACCCATAAAATTAGTTAATTCGAGTCATATATGGAAGAGTGTGAAAGCTCCACATGAGTTAACCTGCAGTTGAGTTTCATGCTTAGATGGGTTGTCCCCTAGCACTGAGCTTCCCATCCTAAAGTGCACCAGCAAGAGTAAAGAACAAGCCCATGCCAGTAGAAACCTTACTGGATTTGTAAAGAGAAGTGGAATTGGAAGGAGTCCAAAGTGCTGAAAAGTTTACTGGGGCCAGAGCTTATGGCAGTGTCTGTCTTGTGTAATTCCTCTGTTCTCCAAGAGAACTGAGCATGGAGCCTAGCTAGGGACCCTTGGTTTTCTCTCCTGTAGTGCACAGTGAAGACAGTGTCACTTTGACATTCAAATCTTTACAATCTCTTGAGTCAGTGTCTGCTCTCCACAGCACAGAGGAAGCTCCTCTGCTCTCAGTCACTATTCCTGCTCTGCACACTATGCAAGGGAAGAAGGTCTGATGCTGCTCTCATCAGGTTTGGAGCAAGATGGGTTACAGATGTTGGAGAAGCCCACCCCTGGTTAAACAGCATCACTTCCAATATTAAACCGTAACTCATTAGGAACTGTTTTCCCTTTGTTCCCCCAAACACAGCCAGATACAGCTCTGAGAAAGCTTCTGCTTACTGCTGCTTGTAAGGAAAATTGAAGAAGCTCATCAAAATTGATAAAAAAATAATTGGTATATCACTGAGAAGAAGCCAACTGATATATCACTGAGAAGAAACCAATAGACAGATCATTCACTCCAGAGAAACTCAAAGGAACACTGAGGTTATAGGCACAAAGCAGTGACACAGCTAACACCACCCATTGCAAAGGAAAGCAGATTTTGAAGGAGAAAGGAACGTCAAAGTTCAGGATTGCTTTTAAAAATGAAATGACACAGCATTTGCTGGTCATGCTGCTGCCACATCTTCTTGTAGATGTGCCTCTGCCTCTCCAGAATAGAGGAGCCTAGCTTCAAAGTGGCAGAATCTGTCAGTGGTACAACATCTGCTTGTAATGAAACCATGGTCACCATCGCATTTGCTGCCTTTACTGGCTGGTGGCCAAGTTATTCCCACATGGGGATTGTGAAGAGTTTGTCCAGGAAAGTCTGACTGAGCCTGGCTGCTCATGGATGCTAGGAGAGCTTCACCACTCCACCCATGTGTCTGGCACTTGGCAAAGACATAGACAGAACAAGGCAGGTTAGGAGGGAGCTCAGGAGGTCTCTAGATCAACGTTCTGCTCAAAGTAAGGTCAGCTATCAGCTCAGGATGGATCATTCAGGTCTTTTTCTGTTGGACCTCATCATCCAAAGCCTGAAGACACATTGCTGTCTAATGTTAGCCCCCTAAAAGTGCTTCATTCTTCTCTATTTTCCCTTCATAACTGGTCATTGAATTCTCTTAGATTGAAGGCAGGTGAGGAAACCACCAGTCACTCAGACTTTACTGTGGTGGTCATGGTGGGATGAGAAGTGTGTAGCATCTGAAATCATCTGAAGTTGGAGCCAGAAGTCCAGCATTAGCACACATGGAGTCTCTCTGGCCTCAGGGAAGGGTTTGCAGAACTGCTTGGGTCTGGGAGCTATCCCATTCAGAAATCTTCCCTGATTGTTCCAGGGAGTGTGCAGCCAGGTGACACATGTCCTGTCAAGTTCCCATTGGTCACCTGAGCCCCATCAGCAGGCCACATTTCTACTCTTACTTTGTGGCAATGCCCATATGTAGGTTAATTTGCTCAATTGTGCTAAATCCCATTCACAGAGAGTGGCTACCCCAGCTCAGCTGATGCACAGCAACTTGACAGGACCATCTGGTAACAAACACTAAGTGCAGAAGGGAAGAAGATGACAATTCATGTCTGTCACTGCATCCACATCACTGTGCAACCATGAGGCCGTACTTGGAGCACAGCAGGCCCCTTTTCTTTTCCCGTTCAGTGAGGAAATTCCTTAGTTTCGTGGTAGAGAAAGTGACCGGTGCTTGCTGCCTGTTGTCCAAACCTGTCTCCTGGAGCCATGGGCTCTGAAGGCACTCTGAAGCTGATGGTCTTCCCCTAGGATAGAAGAAGGTGAGAAAGTCAGTTGAGGATCCATGCTGGGTGAGGAGGTTCCTTGCAAAGAGTGAGAAAGAAGGGGCAGTAGCCAGGATCTGCACCAAGTGACATCATCTTACCAGGGATTAGCACACAGTGTGCTCTGGAGAAAGGACACTGCTCCCCCAGAGAGCCCTGCGTAGCACCGCGTCAGCTTCACTTTACCCTTCCTGGCCACTCTCAGAAACTCACAAGGTATGTCCGAGCTGACAGGGTAGTTGGCACTCAACCTGCCCCGGGAGAAGAGAACTGATCAGCATGAAGAGCATGGCTCAGGGTGCTTTTCCCAGGAATTCCCAGCCAGCAGCAAAAGGACAACCAGGGTGATGCACAGAAGTATCACATAGGAAAACAGACCCTCAAATGGCACTGTTCTTCAGTGGCCTTCCTGACTTTGGCTGCTTTGCCACTTGGTGGCATTTGAATTTTCTTGCTAAAGTTAGGGCTTTTCAGATGAGGCTGAGTGAGAAACACCCACAGCTGTTGTGTTGTAAAACAACCTCCTTACTCTGCCTGAAGACATTGCTGGGACTAGACATCTTCAGCTCAAGTTGTTCAGAACCTCAGACAACCTGACCTGGAATGGTTCCAGAGATGTGGAATCTACTACCTCTCTGGGCAACCTGTGCCAGTGTCTCCGTGTGCAGCCAGCTCCATCCTCTCCATTATACAGCCTTCTGTGCTGTTGCCAAGGAGAGGGGGCACAACTGAGGTTAAGTCCCTGAGTTAGTGCATATCCCCTGATTAATGACCCTGACATTTCACTTTTAAAGCTTCTTATAGAGCAGGGAAGGACAAACTGACTTACATGATGAAGGCTGTGATTCCAACGGACCAGATATCAGTCTGTGGGAGGGCTCCTTGCTCTGTCAGCAGTTCTGGAGCTAGAAAAACAAACTGGTGTGAGGACAGCACAAAAGCAGTAGGTACTTTTATGCTTAGCGACCTTCCCAAGAGTGAAAAAGAAGCAGCTTCTAGTGCAGAGAGCTGGCTGAGCTAAGACACCCTCATGGGTGATGACTGCAATGAAACCTTGAGAACATCTAGCCCAAAATGGCAGTAATATCAAGCTCTGGAAAGGTGGATGCCAGGCAGGGAGGTGGTGGCCACATCCTCTCCCTCTGTCATCTGTGGTCTGTAAGTGGCTGTCATCACAACTTGCAAGCTCACAGTTACTGGAAGACTGGGAGACTTTGCATGCTAGGGGCAACTGCTGCCTTGACCAATGGCTCTGCCTGTTTTTCTGTTTACCAGAGATGACATGCAAAGCCAAGGTTGCTGTGACTGACCTCTGTACTCACCCATGGTTTCAACATAGTCCATGTATTTGTCCATGATAATAACTTTGTCTTGTGTGTAGAACTGTGCATTGCCAAAATCCAGGAGTTTCAGCAGGTTGGGCTCAGTGATGATTATATTTTCAGACCTGACATCCAAATGCAGGATGTTGTGTGCATGGAGGTACTCAGTGGCACTGAGGATCTGCCACAGGTAATCTCGGACTTCCACTTCTGAATATGATGTCCTGGCAGAAGGTAGAGAGTAGAAACCTGACATGACCTATCTGCATTCACCGAAGTGTCATTCTACACTCACCATCATCCTGTTCTGGATGTCTAATCCCATGAGACCCTTTTAAGAAGCAACAGTTCTGTTAATTTAGCAAATCTATTGTACACAGAGGGGCTAGTCTGGACTGTGAGTCAGGATTACAGACACAAGGGCTTCAGGAGTTGCAGAGCTGCATGTCAGAGAAAGCAGTGCTTGTGCAGAAATTAAAATGCAGATTTGATGCCCACCATTCCCTCTCCTTTAATCAAAGAATTTTAGCAGATCCATTTTTTGCCTTTATGAGAAAAATCATGGAAGAGAAATCTGGCTTCCTGAGCCACAGTAATCCTCTTGTATCATAGAATTACAGAATGGTTTGGGTTGGAAGGGACCTTTAAAGGTCAGCTGGCCTAATCCCCCTGCAGTCTGCAGGGACATCTGCAACCAGAACAGGTTGCTCAGAGTCCCAAACTACCTAACCTGGAATGGTTCCAGGGGTGGGACATCTACCACCTCTCTGGGCAACCTGGGCCAATGTTTCACCACTCTCATTTTAAAAACTGTCTTCCTTCTATTGAGCCTAAATCTCCCTGTTCTAGTTTAAACCCATCATCGCTTGTCCTGTAGCAACAGGCCCTGCTAAAATGTCTATCCCCAGCTCTCTTATAGATGCCCTTTTAAGCACTGAAAGGCCACTAGAAGGTCTCTCTGGAGCCTTCTCTTTTCCAGGCTGAAGAACACCAACTCAGCCCATCCAGCTAGGAGAAGTGTTCTGGCCCTCACAAATCCTGTGTGCAATGACAGCACACTGCAACAGATGCATAGAGATGCTCCAGTTTGCCATAAGTGTTTCGCTTCCTACACCAGCCCTGACTGCAGAACCCTTCCCTCTCCTTGCTGTTACCGTAATGCCAAGGAGTGGAGCAGCTCTGGTCCCACACACATCTCCTGGATCAGCACTAAGTGCCGTGGGCTGATGTAGGCTCCCTTCAGCTGAGCTATGTTTGTGTGGTGAAGCTTCCTCAGGACTAGGTACTCCAGGAGCACGGTCTGCTTGTCCTCTTGCCAGTAAGGGATAATTTTAGCAGCCAAAGTCTTGCCGGTTACTTTTTCCCTGCACTGTCGGACGATGCTGAAACGTCCCCTGGTACAAAGGAACACAAAGGCAAGTGAAGCTTTTCTGTTGCTCCTGGAAGAGACAGGAACCTCTGTTCTTTAAAACCACCCATGTCCCACACTCTGCTTTTCATCCATACCCAACATAGAGTTACTGCATCTGTTGTCACAGTTTTCACATCCTCCCTTGTCTCTGAATTGTACAGCCACTCTGCATTGCAGGAGTGAGAACTGAACTCCTCTGAGAGAGAGAAGATGGCTCATTTGGCCTTGAGTAAGAGAGCCTGTTGGTGCCTATCTTCCAGACAGGGAAAGCTGAATCCCAAACCCATGTCTGAATCTGGTAGCTGCAAAGGTTGATGAAGCAAGGAGGGGAGCCTGTGTTAGCTCTGGGCTCACTTCACAGTAACCCAAAGGACTGCCCTGATGCTCAGCACAGACCCTTCTCCTCTCCTAGAAAATCCACAGCTGCTGCAAACGAAGCTGAAGGTTGCTCAATTGATGATCTCCAATTCATATATAGTGCTGTGGAGATGTTTTCAGCATCACCATGACACTAGCAGAGCAGCACATTTATAAAAGTGACTGTCCTAAACTCCAGCATTCCCCACTGGCTGGTTGAGAGCTCAGCTGGATTCATTACCTTTTGATCTCTGTTTGGAAGGCGTAGGTCTGGTAGGTTGGGAAGGGCTCAGATGGGGTGATTAGTTCACTGTCTTCTTCTGATGGAGAGCTCTGTATTTCAGCACGAAGCTCTGCAGAGAAAAAGGCACAGGGATTACACAGAGCCATAGAATTGTTTCAGTTGGAGAAGACCTCTAAGATCATTCAGTCTAAGTGCCAGCTTAGGGGCACCAAGGCTGCACAACATCCCAAAGTACATGGGAAACCCAAAGCCTTGCTGAGTCACCTTCCACTGTGAACACCACCAAAGGCAACAGCAGAGCTGTCTCCAGGTGAGTCTGCAGGTTGTCTCCTAGATGTGGCACCCCAGGCTGTTTGAATGCAACAGGTTCTGGACTGTCCACCCATAAACTCTCTGCTGTGACCACTGTAGACTATATGAGGAGGATTGTATGTTGAGTGCTGTGATATCAAATGTCTCAGCCACTGATTCTCATCTTCTCATATAACTCAGCAGGGCATGGCAAGACACCAACAAAGAATTAGAAGTTTCTTTAAGTTGGGTATTTCAGGACAGCAGCTGAAACATGCTCTGGTTCTGGTCTGTGGTTGTGTCCAAGCACTGTGAAATATCAAAGCATCCCTTGACCCAGTATAGCTTCAACTTGGAAATGCTGAGCACATTGAAATACATTAATGAATCCTGGACCAAAGGGAAAGCAAAGGATTTAGGGTGAGCTAAAAATATCTCTGTGAACTGATTTTTACAGACTAATCCTCTCCACTGGGAGGAAATTCCAGTAAGAGCATCCTTTTACTTCTTGGCAGAAAGGATACTTCCTTTGCTACAAGGATGGATTTGTTGCGGGGTTATGGGTTTCTTAATTTTAAAAACATGTGAACAGTCCAAAGTATTCAAACAGGTGAGAAACAAAGAGTAAATTGTGCTTTCTCTGCTTCAGACAGAAAATACAGCTGAAAATACACCCACAATGGGGTGATAATTCCCAGGAGCAAACACCAGAACACATCAGGTTAGCAAGGCCTGTCGTGACAAGAGGCAATTGCTTTAAACTGAAAGAGGAAAATTTAGACTAGATATAAATAATTTCTTTTTCATACTGAGGGTGGTGAAACGCTTGACTAGACTGTCAAACAGAGATAGTAGAAGCCCTATCCCTGGCATCATTCCAGGTCAGGTTGTTTGGGACTCTGAGCAACCTGAACTAGTTGCAGATGTCCCTGCTCATGGCAACTGGGTTGGACTAAATGACCTTTAAATGTCCCTTCCAACCCAAACCATTCTATCATTCAGTCCACAACAAAGAACAGGTCCAGGGGCTTTCACCACTGGCAAGTCTATACCAATAAATCAGTGCTTCCAGTAATGAAATAATTGTCCCAGACCTATTTCCTTTTGATCTCAGAACAAAAAACTGAGCATGAATAATCTACAGCTTCCAGATTTTCCTTGTATTCTTGGAATGTTTAATGTATTTACATATTATTTATATTTGCATATTGTTATGGTTTTATTATTGCTTTGTTGCATATTTACACATATTCCCCTAACTGTGTCCAGAGTGATAATATAATTTCCATTTCAATTACAAAGCTGAAGAGAAGGAAGTCCTAAACTACCTCTAAACTACCCTGAGCCAAGTAGAATTGGTCTTTATTCACTTGCTCTTGACTTCTGAACTCACATTCAAAATTCCCACAAGAGCAGCCCTTGTTCTGCTGGGGGAAAGGCCCCAGTGCTTTCTTGCCATCTGATCTTACCCATTTGATCCTTCCCAGTGATTTTCACTTTGGCAGATGGGTCGCTGTAAGGGCCCATTCCTGCTTTGCTGGTGCAGGCTATCCTGAAGCAGTAGATAAACCCCTTGGAGAGATTTTTAGCGTAGTAGCAGCAGTCAGCAATGTCAGAAGCAAGAGTGGTCCACTCCCCATCTGAACCAAAGAAAGGCAGAAGACAGCTTAGGGATCATTTAAGACGGTCACACTTTTGAGTTTTGGGGTTTCGTTGAGGCCTTTTTTTCCATCAGCTGTATTTATGTGCTGGGAATGTGGACAAGCAGTGGAATCTCATAGACTGAAGGAAAAGTTGAGTTGCTATGGCCAATCATTGCACAGAGTGTCACTCACTATACATGTGCCAAGGTCATCTTGCCTGAAATCAGCTGGTTTGTATTTAATCAGTGCAAGTCTGAAAAATATTTTTTCAGAGGAATGGTGAAACTTTCCTTTATAGTTTATCTAACTCGTGCCACCAATTTCTAATGCAAACAGGGCCTGCCCACAGTGTCAGTGCTGGTGGTGACATCCTTGCCAACAGGGCTTGGGTTTGGCATTGATTTGTATCTATTTTGTTTTGTTACTGTCATTAAAGTTGGTTTAATATAATTTCCAACCCATCAGTCTTTCTCCCTTATTCCCTTTCTCTTCTCCTTTGGGAAGGGAGAGGGGTTCATGGAGCATCTGTCATTTGTCTAGAGGCTGCCCCAGCTCTAACCTTTGAAAGAAGTTCATGTATGGTTGGAGAATTAAAAGAAGGAACATGGGGAAATTTAGTCCAAAGGGCTGTGTGTGTGACTGCAGCAGAAGTTGCTGTCAGATAGAGCGTTCATAAGAACAGCAAAAACTGTCCCAAGAGAGATGGAACAGGCTTGGGGATTTGATTCAAAGTGTGTGCAATTAAAGAAGAAAACATCCACTGACTTCATCAGGCTCTTGCCCAAGCCTGGGAAGAGAACATCAAAAAGATGATGCGGCTTTGCCAAACTTTTATTATCTTGTCCTGGCTGTTTGCCTTAAGCTCAGTGGGAAAAGACAGCATGACTGTTCAGCAGAGGGTGGATGGCCTTCTAGAGAGACCATCTTTCTCCACAGACTGTACAGAAAGCCTGAGGATAGTTGAGGTTGTCTGCTGATCACTGTTGCTGGGCATTATTAGTGTCTGATGTCAGGACTGTAAGCTGACTGTGACTCTGCCACCAGCCCTGTGTATCCTGCTGCTGCTGTTCAGTTTTTGGTCATGGCTTCTATGTGACCTGCTTTGCTTCACAAAGTATGTAAGTATGCACATTCTGGGCTGCTTCAGCCAGCACAACATCTAACTTCTAGATGGCTACATGACATCTGTATGTTTTCATTTTTAACTCTAAGCCAGAGAGCTAAAAATCAGGTTGGTTTTGAACAAAAACAAACTACTCAGCTGGTGAGGAGATCACACAAACCAGGGTGGTCCCTGCAAGGTGTAAGGGCACATCTCCACTTTACCTTCAGTCTTGCACTGGACAGTGTAATGGATGGGAATGTTGCTTTCCACAGGTTTCCAGACCACTTGCACTCCATCCTTGTAGACATCCACAACGTCAGGGGGTGAAGGGCTGGGAGGAAACTCTGTTGAGAGGAGACACAAAAATCAGTGACTGTTAGCAGTAGTACTGCTGTGATACAAACCTCTACAGCCAGCACCTTCCAGTTACAGATAGTCTTCTTATAAATTTATTATAGATCTGTGGAAGCATGCACTGGTTTGGAAGAGGCCTTTAAAGCTCACCTAGTCCAGTCCCCTGCAGTCAGCAGGGACATC
>VWYK01012125.1:49980-78618 GCA_013399775.1 Semnornis frantzii
CCCCTAATAGCTACCCTAAGATCTTAAAGTTTTCTTCCAACCCATTTGGTTCTATCACTCTATGAACTCCATTCAGCCTCTGTGGATGCAGTGTGACTGCTCATACATGATTATCCAGATGAATTTTGGAAGGTCCATGGTGAACATTTCCATTGCCCAGCCCTGCTTGTACAGCAAGGGCAGCAGAACAGCTCAGAGGAAAGAGCAAGCATGTCACAGCAAGAGTTTTCTTCTGGCCTAGCTTAAGTGTGGAGACAAAATTGAATTATGGTGTTGCAAGGATCAGGGGATCAGATCAAAGCAACACAAAAGGATAGAAGAGATTAAGGAAGGGTATAGAAGGAGGGAAAAAACCCATGGTGCAACAAATCTGCTGCTGCCTCTGTGGGGAGTGGGAGCTAAGGTTTTCTTCTATGTTTGTCTAGGACTTTTTCTCCACAGTGCCCAGGAGCTGCCAGCCTCACTCACTTGGCCTTCCCAGTGCTTTGCTGGGCTCTGCTTAACACTGGAATATTGTCCTGACCTCAGAAAATGCTCCTGCTAGATAGTGTCAAAGTGAAAGTTGCCTGACCAAAAAAGCAAGATGAGCTTTGCTGACAGAGCACTTGGGGCTGCCCCACCACTTTTCATCTCACAGCTCTAGAGCACATATCTGGCCCTTATGCATGGATGCAGGACTGGGGTGAAGAGATTCACAACTCCCTGCTTCTGCCAACCTAACCTTGGATGCTTAATTTCTTCTCTTTTCAGCTTACACCCAGATTTTATGCCTTTGCAGTGGCTCCCTAGAATTTGCAAGCAGTGCCAAGAGAAGACAGTTTTAGCAAGGACACGTCTATGATTGTAAACAGAGGAGGTTGGCTCATACTGCATGTGTTCGTCGAGGTCATCTCAGGACAATTCATCCTTAGCAACTGGCCTCAGACAGAACTGTTACTCATTAGTGACACTTCATAATGAAGCTAACTGATGACTTCTGCAATGGCAATACCTTTCTCCTTTAAGATGAAGCTTGGTAACTTGAAGGAAGAGAGCGCTGATTTCTTCTTCAGAGATCCTTCAGCTCCTATTAACAGTTCCTTTTCTGCTGCCTCACTTCCCAGCTCACCAAACTCTGTTTTGAAGAAAGGATGAGAAGTCATTCAAGGCCACCCTTCTCCCTGGGGCACCATTTAGAGCAGACAGTTCTGCTGTTGGTGCACAAATAGCTCAGCAGTCACAGGTTTCCTTATTAACAAGCCTTCAGTCAATGGGGAAGGCTGTGACAGAATCATAGAATGCATTGGCCTCAAAGGTTATCTTGTCCACCTCCCTTGCAGTGAGAAAAGACAACTTGATCTAGATCAGGTTACCCAGGCAGAATGATGTCCTGCAAGAACAGGGCATATCTAGAGAGGGCAAAGAAGAAAGAACAGATTTTGTTGTCCTGTTTCATTGATTTAGGTAGCCAGGTTGACTTTGCTAACTTCTCCCAGGCACTTCTCCCTTAAAGGTTTACCATGGTGAGATGATAATTGCAGAAGAAACTGCAGCAAGGAAAGTGTCATGCAGCCCTCATCTGCTTTTGTGCAAACTCAGACAGGGGAATCCAAGCCACTTCCATCAGTAGACTAACCCAGCTGGCTCTATTGAAGTGAGCCAGGAACCAGTGGTGGGGCTGAACACCACCTCCTTTCATAACCTGCTTCTGCCAGTTTTGCAGTGAGGGTTCAACCACCACCTTGGATATGCTGGGGGGAAAGGAAAAGGCAGGTTCAGCAGAACCCAAAGAGCAGAAGATTTGTGAAGGCACCAAGTAAAACATTTACCTTCCTCTGACTCTGGCTCAGGAGATATCTTTCCTTTTAGAATTCTTGAAATGTGGGCAACAGAAGCTTTTACTTTTTTCTTCAGACTGTGCTCCATTGACTGCTCCATTGAGTTTGACCTTGCATATGGCTTAAAGAGTCCTGGTTTGTGGATGGAGCTTTTCTGCTTTCCAATAGAGTCCTTTTGGGGTCCATACATTTCTTTATGACCCTCTGACCCTTTCCCCATGGATAATAAGTTAGTTGCCTTTGAATCCTCAAATATTTCCAATTGGTTCTTCCTCTTCTTGTCCCCTGCCTCTTCTCTGATGCACAACCTTTTATCCTTATGCAGGTGTCCCGCGGGAGGTGACCTTGCCCTTTCACTGAAGGGTATGAACCTTCGACCAGTTGGTTTGGGTTGAGGCTTCCTGTAGCTCATAAATTCAAAGGGGAAATAGACAATGTCATACAGGTCAGAGAAGTTCAGGTAGGCAGGCTCTACCTCCGAGATGTCGAATTTGGGAGTTCCACTGCTGAGGCTGGGTGCTTCATCTGACAGGTCTCTGATTTTCACCAAATAAACTTCTGGGTGTTTACCAGTGTCCTTGCTCACTGAGATCTGACTGGGTCTTTTTCCAGTGTCCAAACTCTCTGTTGAGGAAATACTTGATACGCAGCTCTCAAACGCTAAGTCTTCCAGATGCTCACATTCGTGAGGAGCCGTCAGGGCTCCCTGCCCTTCCACTACCTCTGACTCCTCTCTCACAATGAGATGGGGTTCTGCAAGCTCATCCAGCTCAGGGACTTCTCCTCTTTTACCTCTTTGTACAGAAGGGAATGAGGTGTCCATGGATTCTTGGCTACCTGGGCCTTTGCAGAACACTGCTGTGGGAGAAGAGATGTGCTTTCTGCATTCCTCCTCACCAGAAACTGACTCTGCCCAAACATTCATCTCTTCAGAGAGAGAAACCATCTCATCCACTAAGCCCTCCAGCACAGCAGACTCCTCATCACTGTAAACAGACAACCTGTGCTGTGAGACCTCCTGCCTTTGATCCCTGTGGAGTGACAGTGGGACAGTTTCTCCAGCATCACAGCTTCCACTTTCTAAGACAACTCCTCCTCCCTCACCATGAACCTCAGCACCTTCCTTATGTTCTAGCTCATACACTGAAGCTGGAGAAGTTTCTTGTGGTGAAGCAGTTAGGACACCCAGAGGCCCACTCTCCAGATCAGTGGAAGAAACTCTGCCACTGCCTTTAGACGGCTTCTGGTGTTCAGCTGCCTTGATGTCAGCCTCATGGGCCAAACTGGGAACAACCTCTGTGACAGCTGAGCTTTTACTCCTCAGAGCAGCAAGCCTCTCCTTGCTGAGAGCTGGCTGCTCCCTTCCAGCCTGCTGGGCTCCACCAGAGACCGAAGTCAGCACTGATTTTGGTGGGGGGGCTTTTGGAACAATGAGATGATCTCCTTTTGGGATAGCTGATGCTGTGTCCATGTGAACAGGAGCCTTCTTGTGTGCTTGGCTTCCACCAACACAAACTGATGATGGAGTGATTCCTGTAGCACTCGGTCTTTCATCCTCTAGGAGAGCAGATCTCACCTCTTTATAGGTCATCTTCTGATGAGCATCTTCATCAGCTGTATGCAAAGAAGTTAGAGTACCTGGCTGTTTGTCCACTGAGACAGCAGGTGCTGGAACACTTTGACCCTGAAGTTCCTGACTTCTCTCTGTACATGGTGGAAGTGAATCAGTTTCTCTTTGTGGAGCTGGTAAAACGGCAGAGCTTTCATGCGCCATGAGGCCTGATTTGGCAACACTATGAGTAAAAGTTTTCTCATGTGAAGGTTTCTGCCTTTTGTCTTTCCAAGGTGGAACTGGAGCTGGCCTTTTAATCAGTGAGCTTCCACTTTTTCCATCTGGTTGGATGTCAGTACTGTGAGCAGACTCCTGGGGCAGACACACACCTCCCTTACTTGCAGGGGCCAACATAGAGGTGGTCTGTGACTGTGTAGAAGTTGGAATGGAATGTCTGCCTTCCTGAAAAGCAGTGTCAGAGGCACTGCCAGGAGACCATTGGCCCTTCATGCTTTCAGGTTTTTGAGCTGATGATGCAGTTACATCTAAGCACTGGACACTTAAAATGGGGCTTTTGTCCTCCAGATCTTCAGCTTCATCTTCAATATAAGTAGCTTTTGACTTCTTCAGTAAATGTTTCCTATTCTCACTCCTGTGAGGTGACACTGGAAGTCGCTCTAGATGTTGCCCAAGAGCAGCTGGGCACCCATTACCCTCACATTGTGTGGAAGGAGAGGACTGCTCTTCTGAGCAATCCTTCCTGACTTCACTAAATTCCTCCTGCCTTGAAGTGTCTGCAGAACATCCCTTGCTAGGCCCCACAGAACTGTCACAGTGGTCACTGCCTTCAGGGCAGCTTTCTTGGGACAATATGTCGGAGTCTTCTTCCAAAATATCTTGTTCCAGCAATGACCTCGAGGCCCTCAGCCTGTAGTCATCCAGGGAACGGCTTCGGGTAGCACCAGCAATGGCAGGATGTGGTGGTTTCCTTGCAGTGTCAAATGAAGCTGATTTGGTCAAGGATCCAAGCAGACTTTCCCTGTGATCACCACCAGGCCTTCCTTCTTCTTCTTCTTCTTCCAGTTTTAACTGCTCCAGGAGGGGCTCCCGGAGACCACTGAGAGGCACCTTTGAATACCCAGCTTTTCGGAAGGTCCTTCTGGCTCTGTCCAAGTGCCTTCTGAACTCCCTACCTGGGGAGGAAGGGCTCTTTGCAGGTATCTCAGCTGCTTGGTTGTAGAAAGTGCTCTTAATAACACTCTGTCTAGGAACAAAGACAGGTGGTTTTTCTGTCCCATCCCCAGAGGTTTCAGTTCTGTCCTTATCAGGTAAAACTGTGCCTGTTTTTTCTTTCTGACATAGATGTGATGTGCTTTCTGTGGAAGCCCTCACTGATGAAGGCTCAGCAGCACTGCTTCTCTGGGACCACTCTGCCCTTTCATCTCCAAGTCTGGGATAGTGTTCCTCCTCTTTCTCCTTTAATATTCTTTCCATGAGCTCTTTGGTTTCTGTAGGTGATTTGTCCCCCACCTCAGCTTTCACTGCAGCATACTTCCTTCTCATGGGTTTTACTGGAGGGACTGGGATTTTGGAGTGCTGCTCTTCACTTGCGTGTTTTGGAGGCTCCTGCTGGCTTGGTGCATCAAATATGGACAAATGCAGTTCAGGTGTGGAGCCGAAGTGCCTCTTCTTGGGGAAGTGAGAGTTCTCATTGTCTGAAGAGGAGCCACTGGTACTGGATGAAGTGCTCTCTTCAACGAGGTGTCGGGAGATGGCCAGAGAGGTGTTGTCATGAGTCCTTTCTAAGATTTCTGGGATAGACCTCATCACCAGGATGGATTTATAGCACATCAGAGAGCGCTGAAAAGCAAAATGCAGCATGATCAGATGGAAACGTGGTAGGAGTACAGTAGTGCAAGCACACCAAATCGAACTTCTGCACTCTTAAATCCCACACATGCTGGTTCAATGGCCCCTTGCCACCCTCTGCTACATATCTTCAATCCAGACCTCATTTGCTCTCCCAGTTTTCTTCTTGCATTCATAGAGATGAATCAATATTGACTTCATGGGACTGACTTGCTGCTGTGAATTGGGAAGCAGGACCCTGCTTGGGATTTTCAAAGGCAATCTGTCCATTCAAAATGAATCAAAAAGGAGTTTTTAATGCACGACCTCAGAGGAGAGCCTAGCTAGAGTAAATGGCCTTAAGTCCACTGACTGCAGTACAACTCACAGTGACCTAGGCCAAGGGAGGACTTGCCAGACCATAGGAGGTAGGATTCATCTGCTTTAACTTCTGCCGTGTGTGACGTTGCAGCTGAAGTTGAGCAGCTAACCTCTCACTACAGCCAACGAGAGGAACAGGCATCTTCAGAATGCAATCAGATTATGTCAGAGAACTTCAGGAATAAAGGAAGCTTCGTGGGACCAGCATCAATTGCAAAGGCAGCTGAGGGTACCTAGAGATAACCATGTGTCTTATGGGCACCTGTATTAGACCAGATGATTTCCAGGCACTAAAAGTCTAGATAATTAATTTCTGCCACATCCATCAACACTCTCTCCTGGGCTTATTTTCCATTCCTAGCCAACCTGAGATCTCTGCTGTACTCACTGTCCCAGATAGGACTTTAAAAGATGCAAATGTAATTACAAATATATATATATAAAGTAAAAAACTCAGCATAGATTAAGGCCAACTCACCTGCCACTTGCTCCGAGCCACAATGAATTTGAGCTGCTTGGTATTAATGAAATGAGCTGCTTCAAGGGGGACATTATGCTGCCAGGTGGAATGAGAGGAAAAACATGAATTAAAAAATCCTGACTTCATTTCCAGAGTAGTTTTTTGGTTGTTTGGGTTTTTTTTTAAGGATTCCCTCCTCCCAAAAATTAATTTAGGAAAGTTACAATAGACCAAATGCTACAGTCCCTTTGTGATTAAATTGCAGACAGTCTTAGCTTTTCAATGACAAGAGCAAGCCCTCTTCAATGCATGTCATTAAATTCCTAATTATTTTTGGTTAATTTTTAGCTCTTTTCCTTAGTAATTTAAGGCATCAGAGTATCAACTTTGCTCTGCAAAGCCACACTTTCCATACAGACATGTTGTATCTTCTCCAGTCAGTGGTAACCTTTATCTTTTGAAAGCAAAGATAACTTGGCATGTAAACACCAATGGGTCTCCTCTTTCTGGAGAGCCATGCCTGAGCTCCTCTGTAGGAGTGAAAGTAGGAGACCAACTGGAGAGATAAATCAGCAAATAACATCTAGCAGCTTTACAAGCTGCCCCTATGAAATATCTCTTCCAATTTGACTAATAAAGAATCAGGACAAACTCACCATGAACCACTTGTGGGAAAGACAATCCAAAGCACTAGGCCTGTCTCTGATAAGAGAAAAAGATCACTGGTTTAGTAGCAAGCCACTTCCAGCAGCAACCACAAGATCTTTCTGAAGGTGCCTGCTTCACAGGGACACAAATATATACTTCTGTGCATGGAGTCGTGGAATGGTTTGGGTTGGAAAGGACCTTTAAAAGTCATCCAGTCCAACCCCCCTGCAGTCAGCAGAGACATGTGCAACTACAGTCGGTTGCTGAGAGCCCCAAACAACCTGACCTGGAGTGGTTCTAGGATGGGACACCTCCCTGGGCAACCTGGCACAGGGTCTCACCACCCTCAGTGTAAAAAATGTCTTCTTTATATCTAAATCTCACTAAATCTCTCTCTTTTAGTTTAAAACCATCATCCCTTGTCTTGTCAAAACAGGCCCTGCTAAAAAGTCTGTCCCCAGATTTCTGATTGGAAACCTTAAATACTGGAAGCTCACTAGAAGGTCTCTCTGGAGCCTTCGCTTCTCCAGGCTGAACAACCCAAACTCTCTCAGCCTGGCCTCACAGCAGAAGGCTTCCAGCCCTTGGCTATTGCTGTGGACTCCTCTGGCCTTAGTGCAGCAGGTCTATGTCCTCCTTATGCTGAGGACTCCAGAGCTGTCCCAGCACTGCTGGTGGGGGTCTCACCAGAGCAGAGGGACAGAATCCCCTTCCTCCAACTGCTGGCCGTGCTGCTGGGGATCAGCCCAGGACACAGCTGGTTCAGGCCTGTGAGCACACATTGCCAGTTCATGTCCAGTTTTTCAGCCACCAACACCCCCAAGTCGTTCTCCACAGGGCTCCTCTCAAGCCCATCCTCTCCCAGCCTGTATTGATACTGGGCTGTTGATACTGGTGTTACCTAGGCTGCTGTGTTATAGCTGAGAAACAAAACAGAAAGAGGCTTTCAACCCAGGGTTGAAAGGTTTCCTTCCCTTTAGGTGAAGCAATCCTCCTTTTCCAGTTTGCCACTCCCTGCAGATCCTCAGGAAGACCTCATGGCACTCTGTAGAGAGCCTGCTCCAGGGCATCGAGAGCAGCCCTAAGAGTGACTTTGATCTTTAGGTGGTCAGAGGAAAAACAGCTTTGGCAGCAGGCAGAAAGAATTGAAATGAAATTAAAAAGCAAGTGTCTGCAAGACATGCCTTTGAGTTGCCTCTTGTACCTGAAATTGCTTAATGAATGTGATAAATATTATTTGATTCTCACATAACCCTCTTTATACCAGTCCTTGCTCTTCCACTTCTCTTTGTCAGTTTAGAAACTCATCTGCCTGGAGGAGTCAGAGAATGAGGATATCACTATACCAGGAACAGGCCAATTTGGCAAAGTACCAAATTGTCTTTTCAGTAATGGGGAATAATCAATAAGAATTAGAGCATTACAGACTTTGAGTTTCTGCTTTTCAAAGTAACTGTGGCTCTAATGAGCTGAGATCTGCCTGCTGAGACAGACACCAAGGTCTCGGCATATTGGAAGAACAAAAGTGGTGCACTCACTTGGGGTTCTGCCGTAGGATCCCTTGCATGAAGTCCTTTGCATCTTGGCTCAAGTGAACAACATCAGGAATGGTCCATGAGATTTCCCCCTTCTGGATATTGAGAAGGGTTCCTCTGTCATTCTCCCCAGCAAATGGAGACTTGCACGTTAGGCTTGTTTATTGAACACCATAAAACAAAAGGAGACAGACTTTAGACTTCTATTTGCTCTTCAAAGTACAGAAGCACTTCACATGGGGCATAAAATGATTGAAGGACTCCATCTCCATGTGTGAGACTTGCAGTGCTTGTGAGCAGTGCATCCACCAAGAGAGCATCTTTCAACCCAGCATCACATAGCCCTTAACTGAATTATCTATCCCTGTTTCACAGATAAGGAATTAAAGGTTTGATTTTGAAGAGCTACAGTAGGGTGTTGGCTAAAACAGGCAAGGAAAAGACTGAACCTCATCCACCACTCTCATTGCTAACTAAAAGGAGAGCAGCTGTCAGGTCTTCAAGCAGGGACAATAACCAAAGCTCTGGGCAGCCAGACAAGGATGAGTGAAGAACACTACAACAGAAATTGCCCTCATTATAGAAGGAATCAGTGCTTCACTCAGAATCCTCCCTGAAGGTTCTGGAGGGCTCTGACTGACAAAAGAACTTTGAATGAGTCTATTTACCTTAAATATGTGATGACTCCAACAGCCCTGAGGAGAGAGGGAACAGAATGTCAGGTGTTCTTCACTATTTCTCCACCACACAGCCCCTCTTTCTGCCACCAGACACCCCAGCACAGTAAAAGCTCTTTCTTCTTATCCTCCCAAAGAAAATAAGTCCCCAAAGGTACTGCTCTCCCCCTTCAGAATTCTCCCTTTAACATTAAAAAAAAAAAAAAATCCTCCACTAATTCTCCATTTTAAAAGCACAAATAGAGAAGAGGAGGAGTTTGTTTGCCTTTTCTAGAAAACCCTTTAGGATCACACTCCCTAGCTGCTGCCTCTGATGAAGATCATCTCCTTTGCATTCATTAGCTGTCAGAGTTCAATTATGGTTGAATAAAACAGACAGAAGGAGCTTTAAAGAGCCCTGATGGGTTTGGGCTTCTCAATGTTCACTCTCAGTTTATCATCACTGCCCCATTTACTTATTAACAATAAATGGAAACTGAGGGCATCTAAGGCAAAAGCTTTTCAGAAAGATGAGAGGTTACCAGATGTCAGTGGCTTTTGACACTGGCGACAGAGAAACCATTTCTGGGGCAACAAACTCTGGAGACCCATATTTGCTGTACTGAGGCTCAAAGGGGGTGATCTTCTGAGCAAATCCAAAGTCACACAGCTTAAGATCCTCCCTTTCAGGATAAACCATGAGGATATTCAGTGGCTAGTAAAGGGAATAAAATAAAGAGGAGAAACTTTTCTTGATATCAGGCAATATTTTTGTTGTAAGCATAATTTGAATAGAGAATGCCCACTTGCTGACCTCCAACAAGAGGCTATAATAAGCTAGGCCTGCCATTATATGTTACCTTAATATCCAAATGAAGGATGTTGTTATCATGAAGATATTTGATCCCTTCCAAAATTTGCTTGATATACAATTTGACCTAAAAATTAAATTGATTTAAAAAAAATTGTTAATCATTAATAGTAAAGAAGAAGGTCCCTGATTCTACCAGTATTTTTAATTTGTGATAGTGGCAAAGATTGAACTGGAAATAAGACCAGAATGAACTTCTTGAAGTATTTGGACTTCAAGGTCAGGTTGGACAGGGCCTTAGGCAACCTCATGTGGTGGAAGGTGTCCCTGTCTGTGGTGGGGCAGTTGGAACTAGATCTTTGAGGTTGGAACTAGATCTTTAAGATCCCTTCCAAACCAAACCATTCTGTATTTCTTTGATGTCCCTGAGCACTCTAAAGAAAAATCATTTTTTCCAATATATATGGGACATCTGCCTACTAGATGGGAGATGTGAAAGACATTGAGCTTGGAGCACTAAGGATCTCAAAAAACAACCTAAGAAACTGTAGGTTTATCCTTTGGTTTGGAGACTGAAATGGAGTGGCTGGAAACACAGTTTTGAGGGCATAAAGTTTTACTAAACAAGTGAAAATACAGGAGATCCAGGTAACAGATGGCAAGGAAAGGATGAGAGCAGAGCAAATATCCTCTCTGTTAGGCTGAATGCAGTGCTGGTGGTCAAAACCCTTTCAGGAAACAATGTAAGTTGGTGGGAACATATCAAAAGGGATGGTTCTGTTTTGACAGATTAGCACTGATCAGAGAGTCCTCAAATTACAAAAAGGAAAATGCAGCTGGAAGGTGCTTTGGTGGTAGCCACCAGCTCTGGATTTTTGGATAAGGAAGGCAGATTACCTCTGCTTCAGTGACGACGCTCTTCTTAAATAATCGGTCAAGGAGCTCTTCGTTGGAGCATCTGGTAAGAGCATTAAGGGCAAAGAGATCTACAGGTAAAAGCTGTTTTTCACTTTGTCACCACCTCTGTCCAGCTAGCAGTAGGATCTGTGAGGTGATCTCAGACAACCTGCTCTGCAAGTAATTCATTAAAGTCACTATTGCACCAGCCTTTCTTGCTGAATTTGGCTTCTCTGAACCTGTGCTCCCTACAAGCAGGATATCACTTGTGCTAAAACCTACTTGTTGGCTCTTGCCTTTTCTGCTCTGCAGTCCACTTTCCTGGTGCTCTCCCAGGCCGGATCTTATGGAAAGGGAATTCTTCACTTCCAGTCATTTCAGAAAAGAGTTTTGTTTCTTCAGAACTCATTGACACTTGTAAATAACAAACTTGCAGTGCTAGGGCCAGCATTGAAGTCCTCACAACAGGAGATCTATTGGAGCAGATCCAGAGGAGACCAAAAACACTCTGAAGGCTGAAATCCCTCTGCTGTGAGGACAGGCTGTGAGAGTTGGAGTTGTTCAGCCTGGAGAAGAGAAGGCTCCAGGAAGACCTTCTGGTGGCCTTTCAGTACTTAAAGGGGGTCTATAAGAAACCTGAGGACAGACTTTTTAAAGCAGGGCCTGTTGTGACAGGACAAGGAGTCATGGTTTTAAAGTAAAGGAGGGAGATTTTGACTGGAGAGAAGAAAGGACTTTTTTTTTTACACTGAGGATGGTGAGATAACCTGAGCCCAGGTTGCCCAGAGAAGTGGTAGATGCCCCATTCCTGGAAACATTTCGAATTAGGTTGGACAGGGCTCTGAGCAACCTGTTGCAAGTGTCCCAGGGGCACTGGAATAGATGGCCATTAAAAGGTCCCTCCCAACTCGAGTCATTCTATGTTTTTTTTGTAAAACAGCAGAAACAGTACTTTGTGAAGACCTCACAGAGCTATGCCATCCTGCAGTGCAGTGCATGTCCTTTTATCTCAGGCAAAACCTAAAAATGCTTAATTCCTTAGTTATTTAATACATGAGAGCTACCTACTACTCCCCAGCCTCCTCAGAGAAGCAGCACAGAAAAGGATACAACTCCAGAATCAAAATCAGTGTTTTCCTTGTTTCAAAGTGATCCAGCAGCCTGGTGATTCTGTCGTGGGACAGAGAGGCAAGAATATCCCTCTCTTGGTGTGCTCGAGCCTTTGTTTTGCTTCGCAGGGGAATGAATTTAGCTGCACAAGACACTCTGTTCCCTTTGTGTACAACTCGTTTCACAAAACTGAAGCAGCCCCTGTGTTAAAATCAAAGGAGAAGCCCTGCTCAGACTTGTTTCAAAGCCCTCTGCACAGCAGGTGTAGACCTTTCCATGTCCCAGCCTTTGACAGCTCCCTGCTGTTGAAGGTTTAAATTCCCCTACATAAAAAGCTCATTTTCCCGTCTGTGGGGTTCTGTTGCCCTCTCCTGGCTGTCTCCAAAATTAAGCAATGAATTAGCTGAATTTCACGAGTTAGTTAAAGCTCTTTCAGGTGCTACAGCCTTGAGCAGACAAAGGCTGATGCTTTTGGATCCCTTGGGTGGACACAGTGCTTGCGCATACGTTGCCGTGGGCTTGTGATGCCCATTGCCAGCATATCATACATGGGCACCTATCCTGCCAGCCTCTGGCTGGGACTTTTGCTGTTTGGAGCTACCTGTATGGGCTGTATGGACTCTGCTGTCCTCTGTCAGAAACCTCAGGGAAGTGTTTCCAGCACACCTCAATAGGATGATCTCCCACTCCTACCAGTACTTTGGTCTTTCCCTAGCCAGACCCACCTCTGCCTCTGGTTACATAAGCTCAGCAGCTCAGATGGGTAAGTAGATATTCTCCAGTAGTCATTTCTGGAGAAGAGGAGGCAAAGGGGAGACTTTGTCACTCTCTACAACTCCCTGAAAGGAAGTTGTCGTGAGGTGGGAGTCAGTCTTTCCTGTCTAGTCTCAAGTAATAAGACAAGAGGAAATGGCCTCAAGTTGCACTAGGAGAGGTTTAGACTGGACATTAAAAGAGACTTCTTCACTGAAGTTTTATCAAACACTGGAACGAGCTCCCCAGGAGGTGGCTGAATCCTCATCCCTGTAGATGTTTAAAAGCAGCAGAGATACAGTGCTGAGGGATGTGTTTTAGCTCCGGACTTGGTAGAGTTAGATACTGGTTGGAGTTGATTAAAGATCTTTGCCAAACAAAATGATTCTATGGTTCTATGAAGTTAGGAAATTCATTTACCTTCCAATCTCCTGCTTAACCTCATAAAGGGAATGAAGCTTTCTCCTGGTGGCCACTTTCTTTGCCTCTTGGTCTTTCTTAGCTTTGGAAATGAAGGAGAGTATAAGTGTTAACATTCAGACAACAGTGCCTCACTAAGAACACACAAAGTCATTACAGGACAAGATAAGGCCTGAAAAATTACAGGGGCCCTCTAAACTTCTGCACAATAGAGTTGTTTGATGACAGAACCTGTCAGTATTACCTTCAGGGATGCATCTTTAGTCTGGAGAAGAGGAGGCTGGGGGAAGACTTCATTGCTTTCTACAACTACCTGGGAGGAGGTTGGAGTGAGGTGGGGGTCAGTTTATTCTCCCTTGTATCAGGCAATAGAAATGAGAGGAAATAGCCTCAGTTATTTCTGTACCAGTTCATCAGATGTGTGAAGAAATGGCAAACAAGAATCTCCTTTGCCTATATATGCCTGTAGGTCATTAGATCATTTGCTCTTATACTGGATTCTGCCATACTGGTAACATAAATACTATGCAGGAATGCAGAACCCTATGGGTACCAGAAGATGACCACAACAGAGTACAGATTACAATGACCATGGAAGCAACTCCAGCAGTTGGCAGCATGACATTACCTTCATGCACAACAAGCTCTGCTTTGCACAAAACCTCCCCTCCTGTGTTTTTGGCAACGCAGGTATAAACACCACCATCTTCCAAGGCAGCATTGTCCACAACTAAGAAATATGTTGTTCCTTCCTCCCCTTGGTGGATCCTGTTGCTGTCTGTCAGCAATGAAGTGCCCTGCAAGAATGAATGGACATTTTGACACTGGAAGAAAAAAAAACCAACATCAAAACAGATGAGTTTTCTCCTCATGAAATGAGGTACATGACCAGAGCTGTATTGAGGCAAACAAACCTCACTAAAAAAATGCTGACTCTCTCCCTGTTTCTCTGTTTCCATATTACCCAACAATCTTTTGTCCCATAACCTGTTCATAGGAGAGTTGGGAGGGGCACCAGGACAATGGGGTTTATTCTTCAGCTCTCCCAGCACACCATGCCTGAGCAAGTGAGCCCAGGGATCATGAGGATCAGATAGCACAGGTAGGACATGGAACTGTTGGAGTAGGTTCAGAGGAGGGCCACAAAGATGATCAGAGGGCTGGAGGAGTCCTCCTATGAGGACAGGCTACAAAAGTTGGGGGTCATCAGCCTGGAGAAGAGAAGGTTTCGAGAAGACCTTATAGTAGCCTTCCGATATCTGAAGGGGGTCTATAGGAAGGCTGGGGAGGGACTATTGACAAGGTCTTGTAATNCCTATGCTTTGCTCCTGCCTGGTCTCCAGCTTGTTCTGGCACTTGTGCTAATTAATACATTCTTAAATGCTACAAATAAAAGGACAGGAGGAGTGTGTGCACTATGAAGGTTTGCCACAGTGACACTGGAGACAACACAAAGTGTAATGTGTGGGTGGTGGTTGCAACAAAGTCTACAGAGAGGACTCAGAGTTGGTGTAGATGAAAGAACAGAATAAATTCCTTACAGAAGTACTGCTCAATAGTCCTTTCTGTGGTGCCCACTCTCAGCTAGAAGAAAACCTGTGCTTACCTTAAACCACAGAACAGTTGGCTGAGGGGTTCCTTCAATGACTGCCTGAAATTTGGCACGCTCCCCAACATTCACCTGCACATCCTCTATCGTCACTTGCATGTAGGGAGGACCTGGTGAGACAAAAGGGTTTGCTGTGTGCACAGTGCCATAACTTCGTTCATTGTGTGCTGATGTGGGTGGGGTGGCTCAAAGGGAGTTTTTAGGAATGGGCATTTAGGATAAATCATTGGCTTGAGATCAGACCAGGAGACACCACAGCACTGTATTTGGGCTTCTTTTATATGAGCATTACTTTTAAGCTTCCTCATGCTTCTTTGTTTTACTTGCTGTTTAATTAACTGTTGCTACTCAAGGAATGGAAGTAATTAAAAGAAGACCAATGGAAAAGACACAAAGACACAACCATGGGAAGTTGTGGGAAACAGAAACTTGGTTCTCACTTACTTGTTGGGGTCTTCTCTTCAGTCTTATATACATGAGTTCTTTTTGTGGTCTCGATATAAACTTCACTGTGTATATCCCAGACCACATCTCCTTCTCTTCTGTACCAATCTTCTGCCCCCGAGGCTGGCGATGGTCTTTAATAAAGTCCAAGAGAGAAGGTCAATACATGATCAAATACAACTGCAGAGACAGCCTGCCACTGATCTGTGTGTTTAACCACCAGACAAACAATTATTTATAGAATCATAGAAGTGCTTCAGTTGGAAAAGACCTCTAAGATCATTGGGTTCAAACTAAGACTACCATGGCCGTTAAACCATGTCCCAAGGGGCCACATCCACACATTTCTCCAGAAATGATGACTCCACCACCTCCCTGGGCAACCTGTTCCAATCTACAACCACTATTTCAGGAAAGATTTTTTTCCTAATAATCCAATCTAAACCTTCCCTGGCACAATTTCAGGCCATTTCCTCTCATTCTATCGCCTGATACCACTGAGAAGAGACCATCGCCCACCTCACTCCAGCCTCCTTTCAGGTAGTTGTAGAGAGCAATGAGATCTTCCCTCAGCCTCCTCTCCTGCAGAGTAAACAACCCCAGTTCCCTCAGCAGATTTGTTCTCCAAACTCTTCACCAGCTTTGTTGCCTTTCTCTAGACACATTCCAACAACTCAATATCTTTCTTAAAATTAATACAAGAATAATTTGGAGTTGGGGGAATTCCCTCCAACCCTTTCTGTCCTTTTTGCACAATGCCTGTGTGAACAGGATTCTAAAATTAATAATAAACTTATGAGAATCACTTCAAGCTCCCAACTGCTTCCTCCACCACAAAGAAGTTGCTTTCTTGCAACAAAATCTGACACATTTGGAAATGAAACCGTTCAAGGCCAGGTTGTATGGGGCTTGGAGCAACCTACTCCGATAGGAGGTGTCTCTGCCCAAGGCAGTCGGGGTAGAACAAAATGATTTTAAAGTCTCTTCCAACACAAACCATTCTGTGATTCCATGATTCCATTCTATTAAGATAGGATTTACCTGGTAGGAGGAACAGTGTGCTCCTGAGTGCTTTCATCTCCAGCTGCTGTTTCTTCATGGGAAGGACTGGGGCTGGGTTTTGGTAAACTTGATTCTTCATCTGGAATCTGCCTTTGTGCTTTGTCTGGCAACAGAAATAAGGCAAGTTAGACACATCACCTATGGCAGCACAGCTGAAACCAGAGCAAATCTTTGGAGCCATCTCTAGTCTGCTTTATGTCAGAAAAAGTCCATCTGACCTGAGCTGAATGGAGTCACTTAAGCTAAGAGGAGAATTTGGCCCTTATGAGAAAAATCAGGTGAGGCAAGGGGCTTGGATAACATCAGAGAGACTAAATGATAGCACACTGCTGACTGGACAAAACTAATTTGGCTGTAAGGAAACACAGAGACAAAAATAGGAGAGATGGTCAGTAGGGACAGGAAGAAATAGGACGACTGGAAGGACAGCATGTGTTCAATATATCCCTTACAGGAAACATCTGAGTTCCAACTCCTGGCTGTGATGAAATCATAGAATCATTTAGGTTGGAAGAGACGTTTGAGATCATTGAGTCCAACCATTAACTTATCACTGCCAAGTCTACCCCTAACCCATGTCCCTCAGCATTACGTTTAAACCCTCCAGGGACATCCAGTGTTAGCTTCACACACATGAATGCTTCAATTAAACTTTATGTTACAGGGATAGTTCTTGGCTCATTGGTGTAACCACAGACAGCATCAGAGAAATCAGTAAGCTTACTGCAATGTCAAACTGGTGATCAAGGCAGGCCCTGGCTGGGGGTACAACTCATATGGAGATGATATTGAGGTATGCTAACATGGAGGACCTGCTGATGTTCTAACATCAGCAATGGTGTGTCTCTGTTGGGTTCTTTGAAAATGCCCTCCTACAACTATAAGTTGCACCAGAACAAGATTTGGCATCTGGGGTTTACAGGAACAAGGAAACAAAGATGGTGCAGTTTGATGACAGTTCAGGCATTGTTCAGTTTTTAATTATTTTATCAGATATATCTTCAAAAACTGGCTTGATCTTCCATTCCTGAAGGACCTGATTGTCTTTTGATGTTGACCACCCATTATTGACAATGGGTGGGAGTTACCCACCACTGAGGAAAAAAGGTTAAACCACAAGAAATCTTCTCCCTATTGGGAAGAGTCTTTTTGAGGAGCACACTAGGGATGTTTGGTGGTGGCTGGTTTGAGGAAAAATGCAGCAATTTCTAGAAATCACAGAAACCACCTCAATTGAGATGGAAAACATGGTTAGTCAAGGCATTACTGGCATGGTCAGAGACCTCAGCTTGGTGGGATTTTGCTTTTCTACTGCCAGCACTATTGAAAGATTTGCCTTGTTTTTATTCAGAGTATGTGATCTGAGGGACAGTTGTCAAGTCTCCATCTGATAAAAATAATCTCTTATATTAATAACCTCTTTATTTTTCTCAGATGAAAAGACTGCAAAGCCATCTCAGTCACTGCTCTGTTATCTCTGTAGTTAAGACTAAGGAAATAACCTGCTGCTTGACATTTTGAGTCATCCTATTTCATCAGAAGATAGTATTCAGAGACAATTTTCTACCAGAAAGGAGAAAAAAAAAGGTTTTTATATCCTGTCTTTTTTTTTTTTTTTAATCTGATTCCATGAAATGTTTCTATTCTAATATTTAGACAGAAATATCTCTTTCTCTTTTTTTTTAACAGCATCTGGGGTTTGAAGGCTGAAGACGGTTTGACACTGTGCTTTGAAGTTAGTACTGGTAGAGGACAGATAGTCTGACTTGACACAGAGACAGTTTAGACAAGTTGCTATGGCAGAAGCAGAAGGAAGAGTGGAAGGGTTGTCTCTTATTCACAGTAAAAATGAAGCAGAGACAGAAGACTTTTTCTCCTAGCAAGACACAGTCACACACATCATAGCTTTTGAACTGCTTTACATGTAAACTGCTAAGAGTCTATCAAGGCTCCAGGACCAGTGAAATGAAAGTGAACATTCATTGTCTTAGTCAGTGTCTTAGAAAGTCTCTGCAGTTGATCACAGGAGTGTTAAAACATATTTCCAGCTTGTTTATGGTGAACAATAAGAGGAAAGCAATCTCCCTTACCCATCCCAAATAAAAAAAAACCCCAAACCCCAACAAATTACTTTTATAAACGTAAAGGAAAAACCCACCCCACCTTCTCTCCAGAACAACCCAAGTTCAGGTCAAAAGTGGGAAAAAAAAAAAAAAATCCCCCATCCCTCCATTTTTTGGTAGGTGATGAACCCAGGCACAGTTTTCAACCACCTCCTGTTTTCAGAAAGATCTGCCCAAACTTGTGGTCAACCTAACCCTAAACCACAGCCTCACGTTAAATTGGGTCTGAACGCCCTCTTAACCTTCAGTTGCTGAAAATGCAACAAAACAGAAAGTTAAGGGTGCAAGTATCATTACTGATGTGTTCAAAAGTTAAGGGGGCAAGTATCATTACTGATGTGTTCAATAGTTTTATCTCTGTTGACTCCCGTGGGATATCTTCCAGACTCGTGCCAAACCTACCATGCCCTCCAGCAGCCTGGGTTTGGGTACTGGCTTCATGAACTAGCACAGGGGATCTGGGTGAGTGGTCTGAAGGAATGGACTCAGAAAGGCCATCAGCTCCTCCTTGCATGCCTGAGGGAAGAGTCACCAGCAGCGATGCCGAGTCCATGAGTTTCCTTAGAGCTGTCTTGATCTCTTTATCGGCACGTTGAAGTGAGGCTTGGACAGATGTCCCCATCTCTGACTGTGAGGAAGTCATTCCTACAGATGAGAAGAACAGCTTTTCTCTCTTCAGGGTAACAGGAAAAGAGCAACATCATCCAACCCATGGAAATACTTCAATTGTATCATTTTCCCCTCCTAGCGCAGTGGGCTGATGCAGAAATGGTCGTTCCAGCAAGAGGAACATAGCTAAGACTTAAGAAGGCTGACACAACACGTTTTGGGAAGACAGATCTCACCAGGCTGAGGACACTGTGCCACACTGCTCACACATTCAGACTGTCTCCAGAAAGCAGAACAAAGGTTTCATCTCCCAGCTCAACCTTACACTGGCTCATCTGTCAAAAATATTTTTGTTAAGATCAGCCAAATGAACTCAGCAGTGACCCACTGCACTGATACAGACCCAACACACAAGGAGAACACTCTTCTCACAGGGAAGGAGGAATGAGCAGATACCAGCCTCAGTAGTGATGCTGGAGAAGGGCAGGGCAAAGAAGAAGGGATTATCCTGCTTCGTGATTCTTTTAAGACTGACAGGGAGCAAAAAAGCTCCTGCTTGCTCTAGAGTGTCCTATATTACAATGTCTGAATGTTCTTGCTGGGCCTTGCAACAGAAGGTAGCCGAGACTTTAAAATTTATACTGGACTAAGCCTTTGCAAGATACTCCAGAAGCAAAATCACTTGCTCTGTGCAGTAGTGCAGTTATGTACAGGGAAGCATGATGCACAGGAGGATAGAACTCCTGCCTTAACAAACAAAAGGTTTCCACACAGAGAAATGGACTTTCAAGCTTATGTCTTTAGAGAATGGGGAGACAAATACCATGGTCCCATCCCCAGTCAGTGCTGGCAGAAGGAGGTAGGCTAAGCTGGAACTACAGGACCCCAGGAGCTCATCTCAGTTTTCTGCCCAATACACCTTCCACAGGTCTTGAAGAGGCACAACAAAAGGACAAATGGTATCCAGGAAACCCCTGGAGTAACCATAAATGCAGACAAAATGCATGTCAGATTAAATCCATTCACTGTATTTGTGAGGTGATTGCTTGCCAAGCAAGAATGCAGACAAAATGCATGTCAGATTAAACCCGTTCACCATATTTGTGAGGTGATTGCTTGCCAAGCAAGAACTCAGACTCAAACAATTGTGTGTTGAAATAAAACTACTATCAGTTGGCACACAAATGACTCTGACTGGATTAGTGTCATTGGCACTGGAGCATGTCCTGAGGCTCTTTTGATTCTGCTCTTTTGCCAGCCTTAAAAGAGTTAAATTTACATGATAGAGCTTAGCAGGTAAAGTTGAACATTATGTTTGGATCAGTCCACTTTGGAGACTTCTCACCTGATTTCTGGTTTTAATGTCTTCCATGTGAGCATAGTGGTTATCAGAGTATCATAGAATGGCATGGGTGGGAAGGGACCTTAAATATCATCTCGTTCCAACCCCTCCTTCCATAAGCTGGGACATCTTCCACTAGACCAGGTTGCTTGAAGCCCCATCAGCCTGGCCTTGAGCACTTCCAAGGAGAGGGAATATTTCAGTTGTGGGTTTGTTGATGGAAAGAGCAAGTTTTACTCTCACATGTCCCAGGCAGCACTAGGCTGAGTGGAAGACCTTTAAAAATTCTTTTACATAAGTATTTTGATTCTCTGATGTTCTTGTTGTAATTGCTGCCAACTAGTTCTGTCCTGTGAGTTGGGCAGCTGCCAGCAAATGAACTGTTTGGAAACCCTTGGTCTCTGACAATGAGAAAATATATACACAGGTGTATGTATATACAGGTTCTATATACCCACAGGTCTCTCCTGTTATGCTAAAACCATCGTTTTCCTCCCTCTTCAGGGAGGTTACACAATGTGAGTCAAGATGCTGGCCTGGGGAACCTAAATACTAGCTGAGGTATGTCAATCTAACACCTCAGTGATGACACACCTGTGATGGACAGCCTTTTTCCTACTTCTAACATCTCAGCCACAAACCTTTCCTGAGGCAGTGTCAGGAGCAGAAGACTGACACGTATTTTGAAGTTCCAATTCAGTGTCAAAGAAGAACCCAAGAGGAGGAGCATCATTCAAAACTACTGGCTCATAGATCTGAGTTGGAAATATCCCTAGGAACAAATTCTTCCACTTCAACACTTCTGAAACTGTCCCTGAAAATAGAGCCAGAACTCAACTGCATTCATGTTCTTGGGTGGCAACCCAGCTTCTGCTTAAGTCATCAGTGGATGAGCTGACGGACAAAGTGGTGTGAGCAGAGAAGAACAAAGAAACTCAACAAGCTCAGTGGCAGCTGATGCAAGACATTTATTGATATAAACTCAGCATCTAACAGCGTATCTTGATTTTGATTTTTTGGGGGTGTGTTTTTAACCCTTCTGTGCCTCAAGCAAATGGAAGTTTCTGCTTTATCAATACCCATTTACCTGCAGGAATTTTAGTCAAACATTCTTTGTGTTAAAAATTTGAGTACAGCTCTATCTTTTTCATCTACAGGAAGTGAATCCCCACACGTCTCATTAGCTATCCACATCACTTAATCACTTACAAGCCTCATTTTTAACCTCTAGGAAAATATTCTGAAAGTATATGCAATGAACTTTTCATTAACCTTTCACTTTTGGAACAGAGTCCTGAAAAGGATTTTAAAAATGCCTTTTTGACTGATTAATTTAGGTTTGTTTGGTTTTCCCTTAAAATTCAAAAGGAAATGTAAACAGCTGTTAACTGCTTTGAGCTAATGAATCAAAGGATACTTATTTCTTCTATCATCATCTGAACTGCAACCTTTTAGGTTCCTTAAAATAAACAGAGCATCAACCATGACAGGTGGAACCTCTGCATTTCTTGACACATCTTTATCATCTTTTGGATGGATATTATTATTTTTGAGGACTACCACAGGGCAAGTTCTTTTCTCAGCAGTATCTTTGTAAATCTGAATTAAGGCCACTTCTGTGGAATTATTCTAGATTGATACTGAAGTAACTGAGATCAGAATTAGGCCCAATATAAAGGGAAAGTGGTTTTGGAAGCATTTCCCTGTTGTATGTCTGTTACTTTCCAGTGCAATACATGACCAAATAAAATTAAATTAAAAAAGCACTAATATATCCATCATATTGCTTAATTATAAAACTAACAGTATAAACCGAGGAGATGTTATAAAAAATGGGAGGATAACATAAAAGAGGCTTTCTTTCACCACATGTCATCACTGGAAAAGCATCCTGGATTGTGAGGGTAGCGCACATGATACCATACAAATGTTGCAAGTAAAAGGCTGTAAAGTTAATATGCTTATTTTAGTCAGCACATGATCAAGGTGCAGCCACAGATTGGGGGGAGGGAAGTTTTAATTTTTCTACAAGCACCTTTTTGGTGAATTCAGTCCCTGTTAGCAGGAGTATTGCCCAGAGGACTCCAGAACAAGCTTCACAAGATCACCTAGCCGGAAAACACTGGGAAGACATCACACGTACAGTTCCAAGGCAGAAACTCACTCGATCCTCTCTCTTTGTGCTGGTTAAAAATCCAGCTGTGTCTGAGCAGTTCTGGTTTCTCTACACCATCTAAACAGAGACATTTGCTATCATAACACTTCTTCACAACTCAGATGGGACAAGGTGTTGGGACTTTTCACCCCATATCCCTGTCAGAGAGGGCCATGCTTGGTCCTACTGAGATCAATGACAAACTCCAGCTGACTTCAACTGTGACCAATATTTGAATTCACGAGCTCATTTCTCTCCAGGGCTGAGCAACTTGTTGAAGGTCTGTGCAACATCCATTTTTGGTGAAGCCAACAGGAATGGGCCATGCTCAGTGCATCTTAGCTTTCCCCTCAATCAGTGCTCCTGCTGCCAAGTACCAGAGGAATTCAAGGGAAGGCAGCACCTCTACAAGGCAGCTCAACATACATGCTTACAGTAATACGATGCAATTGCAACGGGCAGTGCTTCCAAGCAGCCCAATGTATTTTCTACAGATGTATTTTCCAACCAGGCATTTATGGTAAAGATCTATTTATCTGTTTATTTTAAAACTCTCTTTGTGCTCCTGCTGCTTTGCTCAGTGGTGGATTTCTCACAGCATGTAAAAGAGATATCATCCATCAATCTGTGAACAAGCAATGTTTCACCACTGGCACGTACAGGAGAATATTCTTCTAGTAATACTTTGAGACCACATGTGTGGTTCTTTGCATATGTTAGCATTTAATTATAGATGCAGCAATTTTGTGCAGCATTTCAGTCTTTGGTTGCACGTGAAGTAAATCTATGTTTTAAGAGATAAGGTTTCCACATGTAGGTTTCATCCATAATGAAACCTTCAGACAGCTAGGAAGTGGACCTGAAAACAGCAGTCATTTGAAGATGGTCTTTTTCTACTTAGAGCAGAAGCAAACAACAAAATCCTTGCTTCCTCAAGCCAGTGGGAGTTTCACCATTGACTCTAGTCAAATTAGGATGTCAGCAAAAAGAGCCGAGCAGCTCTCTGCACCCCTAGCAAATGCAATATTTTCTGTATGTCTCATTCCATGGCAGAAGTTTAAAGTAATGTAGCCAGAACACTGAAAAGTTTATGAAGAAATGCTGATAGTGCTAACTTGTGCCACAAGTGTACAGTGGAGTCAAAGCAGTGTGAGGCTTCACGAGCTTCAAGCATGCACAGTGACAGGAGGTCATGTGAGCTGGAAACAATCCTCCTGTCCCAGGCTGCTGAAGTCTGTTTATGAAGCTCAGACACTTCCACCTTCTTGCCACACCATGAAGTACAAATTGGCACTTGAAAGAATTTTTAAGTTCACAGACAGATGAATCGCATATTCATTGATATTTCTGTCGTAGGCTTTTCCTGAACCTCCCATCCCTGCTCTGCTGTGGAATGATAAATGTTCACCTCGATTAAAGCTTTTGCAATTGCAAACTCTTCTGACAGACATGTTCCCTTTAAGACTGGAAAAGCTCGACATAGCATATTTAAACATATTTTCCTCAAAGGTATTCCCTCACACGCATCACCTCCAATCTTTGCCACCAATTCCCCTCGCCTGCAACCATTTGCATTAGTCTTTGGTTTTGTTGGTTTGTTTTTTTTTTCTCTCTCTAAAACGCTGCTTTCTTCTGTGTTGAAAGTTATGCTTGCATCTCCTCAGCTTTGGGAGAGGTCTTCTGTGCTGATGTGCAAGGTAACAGGCTCGCCAACAGTCCCATAGCTGAGGGTTCTTGTGGAAACTTCAGTTTTAAAGCTTGACTGTCCGTTGTCTGCTGAGAGCTGGACTTCGGTGCAGAAAGAGGGTTTCACCGTGAAGGAGGGAGCAGGAGAAGCTGCTACTGTTGCAGTGTGCACTCCTGCCATGCGAGTATCACTCACGTGGAAGGAGATGTTTGAGGGGCCTACAGACTGCACCCCGGTTACTCTGGATGCCGACATGAACATGCCCCCAGGAATGTGCTCCTCAAGCTGGCTGAAAAATCTTTGCCTGGGCTCAGGCACCACCGGTCTCACCAGATTCAGCAGCACTGGCTTCCCGACTGTGGGCTCGTTGATCTCTGTCTGGAGCACGGAGATCTCACAGGGTCTCTCTGCTGCGTGGCTCTGATCATCACACCTGTAGGTCTCACCTTCCTCAGGAACATAATCTTCAAGATCCTCCAAAGTTAATACTTTGCCATTGTGGGTTAGGATTTTGTGTTCCCGGGTGCTAATGTCATCTGGCTGCAGTTCCTCTGGTTCATCAACTATAATGACACTATCTTCTTCTGGAAGGACATCTTGCACTACTTTGGGTACCTCTTCTTCAACAGGCCAAGATACATCCAGTTCCTCTACCTCTTCCTCAACCTCTGGACTCACTAATGAGAACAGAAGTTCATGCTGGTCTGGAGCAGTTGTCTCAATACTGAAGACCAAAGGCTCACCCCTGCAAGCGAGCAGTGGAGGGGAGACATCTGGCCCGTGGTGAGCACTTGTCTCCTGTGGGAAGCTCTTTCCTTCTGCTGCATAATCCATACATGAGTTACTTTCTAGTTGTTCAGCTCCACATGGGGAGCTTCTATCTTCACTGCTGACTTGGGGTCCTTCCTGCTCAGTTACATACACCAGAGGCTGGATATCAGCTTCAGAGAGACTATCACTGGGCAAAGATTTTGACTGTTCCACCAATTTATTATTGGAGTTGTTTGTGTTTGGGTCATCTTCTGGTGAACGCCCAGGCCTTGAGCTGGGAAAAGTGAATGTTAACATCCCTGAATCATCTTTTTCTTGCTTTGCTGGGGAAGTGCCTCTTTTCCTTGCAGGTTTTGGTGATTTTTTCACCTTGAATTCAATTATTTCTTCCACTTCAACCCATTTGGGCTTTTTCTCGTCCGCTTTGGTCTCTGTGCTGACATCTCTAGCTGCTGCTCCTTGCCTGTCCTCTGGTTCTGTCACAAACAGCATGGGAACAGCAGACTTTGGTGTTACCTCCTGCTCATATCTGTGGACAGGCTGCCTGATCTTTGACACATACACCGGCTCTGGTGTTGGCTCCACTCTTGGGGAGCGGGAAGGCGAGCGTGAAGAAGAGCGTGCAGGAGAAACCCTTCCCCTTTGTCTTGGGTTCTTCACCACAGTGGTTATCGTTTCCTCTCTGATGACAGAAAGGGTGGGATTGGAGTTGGCAGGAAGATGAGACTTTTGGGGGAGCCACACTCCATCAGCACATGCCACGGTCGGTCTAGGTGCTACAGGGGGGTTAGTTTTGTGAGCACTCCAGCTTTTGGTGAAGCGTGTCATTGTGGGAGGGATACACACACCACACACACACCCACATGCCCATCTCCATCTGCTTGCTGATCCAGGGAAAACCTCAGTGCCCCTTCCCCCAGGTGGACCCTAGCTCCATCGTCCTCCTTGAGCAGATGAACATACAACGAGTATGTCCAGCTGAGAAATGTTCTTCTGGATACTGCTGTGTTTCATGTGCTCGTGTTGACCACCTGCTGTGCTACTTTGGACCCAGGGAGGTTTCACTCAAAATAAAAATTCAAGGAGTTCAGCCTTTGCTTGAGTGCCTTTGGCTTCATCAAACTCAATGTAAACATGTTGTTTATTAAAGTAGTGTCAGCAGTGTCCCTTCTTTAAATAAACGTAGGATATCTCTAATTATTTTTATTACTCTTTTGAGACCAGAAATCTGCATTTTTCACAAGTAAAACAGATTAAAAGAGCATTAAGCATTTGGAGACAGGAAAAGACAGTTAAGGCATTTCCTGCATGAGTTATTAGGGCCAAAACAGATTTATTTTTACTTTTCATAAAATCATTATTTCAGACACAGCTCGATCCTAGAAAGGGTCACTGACATAAAGGTACCAAACTGATCTGGGATTCATGGTTGTAATTTCCCAGCATATTTCTGCTGGTCTTAGATTTTTTGAGGTATCCAAAGAGGTTGGAACTTCTCAGCATCCCCTGTATATGCACATGCCAGGACAAACTTGGCTTTGGCCTTTGAATGAGCTACAGATGGAGTCAGATCAAGTAGTTTTAAATTCTGGGGACAAGAACACTTAAACCCAGACTTCGATGCCCTTAATTTTTTTCCTGCAGATTTTTCAGTGTTATTTCTTACATAGAAAAACTTGAAGGCAAAGACAGTGTTGTCTTTGCAAGACAAGAAGCTGATGCTCTCCAGGGGGAGGTAGCTGTTTCAGTGGAACTAACAGGCAAAGCCAATTTTGTTTCTGTATTGAGATTCTATCCTGCCTCAAAGCAATAAAAGAATTAACTGAAAGGTGAAGACAATGACCTGAATTAGGGTTATGAATCCAGACAACAGCGCTTTCATTTCTCTCTTTTTCCTCACCAGCCTCTAGTCAGAGCCATGTAAGGCTGAAAGCCACCAGCTCTTCTCTCCAGCCAGCTATGCTCTGGGTCTGGCACTGAGGTAAAGTGGAAGGAGTCCTTGTGAAAGGAGACCCTGTTCCTCCCATGGCATTTGTCTAGCCATCATGAAAGACTAATCCTGCAAGATACATGGTAGCCTTTCCCATCTGTTGGTCTTGGGTTTGGACACTGATAATGCCTTCTCCTATGGAAATCAGACTTCTTTCCACTATCAATCTCTCCTTTAGAGGATGAGGTGAAGTCCAGGACTAAATCAGCTACAGTGAGTTTCTTTTTTTCCAGAGCATTACCTTATGTCCATATGACCAAGACACCATCTCATATTGGGCTTCTCTGCCCTCTGATACTGCTATAGAGTTGTAAGGTCTGTGCAGAGCTTTCCTAATGGTCACAGTGACTTTCTGAATTAGAGAAAACTGAACTATTTTAGATGAAGACAAGAATGAATCCATGTGTTCTTGCAATAGGCCTTGCTCTACATTGCAAGTTACAATGCTTTTTAGGGTTTGTAATTTGCATCTGTAGACTTTGTTCAATCCCATCTCTAAATTACCTGCTATTTTCTACTAGTAACTTCAATGCTGCTTCTGTTTCTCAGCTCTCTAAGCATTAAGGAGAGCTGGAATGTGCTCTTAGAGAGTCGTCTCCTGAGATTTACCCCATCACTATCCCACTTCTAGCTGAGGTCCACTCTAGTAAGTTCATGACCTCATCCTCTAACAAAAGGAAGGGAATTTCTGCTGTCCTGAGATCCTGCTCATAGATATACCAACCTCTTTTGGGGCTGCAGCCCTTAACCTTAGGAATCACTTCTTTGGTTGCCTATGGAGTTTACACATCAGAATTCCAGAACTGATGGCATTTTGTTTCAGTTTATTATTATTTTTTAATCAATTGATACCAATGATGCTGCTTGTGATTTGAAATCAAGAAAGGAAAAGGAGGACTCTTGTCTGGCTAAAGAGAGATGCAAAATAAAAGCATCTCTCCAGGTGATTTACAGGCACAGAGATGCAGGTAGATGAGATTTTCTAAGCTTTAGATACGGTTTGGCTCTGAGTGGTTCTTTCTGGTGTTTCTGAACATAACATAAAAAAGTATTTCCCTATTTAGCTACCCCACTGGTACCTGACCCCTGGTCCTTGAGATGGTGCAAGCAGAAACATCTTTGTTTTATGGTCTTTCAGGGTAAAAAAAATCTGATGACTAGAGGTGTTAACTGAACAGATGTGCAAGAGAGAGGGACAAAGGCTGCTAAGAGGGAGCACATGTCTTCCTATAAGCCACTGGCTCCAAATGGGCTAAGTGCATGAATCATAAGAAATGGTCAGCATAGAAAACAAAAACAGACACAAAGTAAGCAACTCTTCACTATGAGTTGTCACTTCACACATTCTCCTCACCACCCAACAAAAGGAGCAGTTAACTTGAGCATCACGTCCAAGTCAAGGACTGATTTTAGCAATATTACAACTCTTGAGGGAATGCACTGCTCCAAATACTCATTTTATAGCCACCTGCTACTGTTAGGACATGATTTGAATAGTTTTGGGCGTGCTGTGAAAGCCTACCATGGAAGGACAAGGTTCCCTTTCTAGCACATGAAACAATTTTATTAGGTATTTGTTTAGGATACTTAAAAATAAGAAGAGAGATTAAGATTGTAATGGCTGTTGGGCTTCTGGTCTACACCTGAGTGAGAAACTACAGCTTTTTGCTGCAATTAATGTGTTATAGGCACCAATAAAAAACAGACTCCAAGTATGCCAAAAGACCAAGTCATTATGAGGACAAAATACCATATTAGACATGTAGAGGCAGAAAGGGATACAAATGTGCATCTTGCTTCCTTCTGCTTGATCACTAAAGGTTTTCCTGAAGAATTTAAAATAGGAAACCAGAAGAATTCACTGTAAGTCATGAGATATTTCTCAATTTGGTACATTTTTTCAGGTAGCCCATTCTCAAACCTGGTTTCTTTTCAACTTTGAGAGTAAGACTTTGCCT
>VWYK01012130.1:0-12077 GCA_013399775.1 Semnornis frantzii
AAGATGTGCAATACAGTGAAGCTTTCTGTTGGCTTGAGGATGGAAAGGAGGGGACAGGAAATATTTATCTGTTAAATATTTTTGCAATGTGCCGATCACGATTCTGGTTTTCAGAAATGCTGATCAGCCACAACACCCACTGAAGACAATGGGAGCTCAGCATTTCCGAAAATCAGACACTTGCTTCTTAGCACTTAATCTAATCCTTAATATTTAAATGAATTAAAGGGGCTAGGGGCCAGGCATACAGCTAAGTGAATGAGCTTCCTCCTCGGATGCTTCGCATAGCCCTCTCTATCATTATTATTGCTGCTTCCAGGCATTATGTACAAGGGAAAACTACAGCTGGAACATTATGTGGAAATGAATATTGAAAAGTTAGGCAAACTCTGCTGTATTCCTATGGGCTGATCCAAACTCTAGTAAAGTAAAAACAAAGACATTCACTGAAGCAACAGTCAGAAGATAGGTTTTACCTGGTCGCAAAGGCACTGTAAGAGGTTCCAAATAGTTCATCCCTGCCAATGCACTATAGTGCACTGTCCCTCTCAGAGTGAAGCTGCGTGACTTGGTTGAGATGATGTAAAAACACATTACTCAAGAGAGAGGTGTCTTGCTTCTTATCTCTATCCCTCCTTACCCAACAATGTGACAGTGTGTGCCAGCTCTACTGTTGGACTGACTTTTCCTGGAGCTTCTGCTAGTCTGGAAGAATTGCAACTCCTTCCATAATTTTTGAGTTGTTTCTCTGCTAGGTTTGTAAGCTGAGTTGGCTCACTATTGTGCTTGGCCAAACACCTGAGCCAGTGCAAAGCAAGGTGAAGTATGAGATCTGGGGAAAAGGGTAGTGTGTCTACTCCCTTTTGGAGATCATAATACAGTTACTTTGAGACACTTCCTCAAATGTAGCTTCACACTGCTGTGCCTACCCATGGTCTCTCAAAGTATCTATAAGATTATACAAACATGATGGGGTAAACAGTATTTTTCTTCTTGTTAATTTCTTTCTAAAACTAAAGCACTGCACAGGAGCTTTAGTTTTAACATAGAGTCATAGAAGAGTAGACGACGGAAGTGACCTCTGGAGATCATCCAGTTCAACTTCCTGCTAATGCAGGTTCACCTATCAGGTTGCACTGGAAGTGTTCAGGTTGATTTTGAACTGTGTTCCAGTGCTCTGTCACTCAAAGAAGTTTCTTCTTATGTCTAAGTGAAACCTCCTGTGTTCTACTTTGTACCTGATGTGCATTGTCCTATCTCTGGGCACCACTGGAAAGAGCCCCTTAGATATTGATAAGCATTGAAAAGATTCTCCCCTCAGTCTGCTCTTATTCAGGCTGATCAGCCCCAGGTCTCTCAGCATCTCCTCATATGAGAGCTGCTCCAGTCCCCTAATAATCCTGGTGGTTCTCTGCTGGACTCTTTCCAGTAGCTCCCTGTTATTCACCAGCTGGGGAGCCCAGACCTGCATACAAGAAAGATAGGATAGCATCCTATCCTATAAAACTATTATCCTTCTGATAGTATTATCCCAGGGATGTTTTGCTTGTCTTAGCAAAGAAGGCAACCTCTGATTAGATGCTGACAAAGATAATCTTAACACAGGAGATGAGACTGAGACTGCGTCACAGGAAGAATGGTTTCAAAGTACTTTGTGAAGGCAGAGATATTGAGTTAGTTGGGTTTTGAAGATTTTGCAGGAAAGTAGCTGAAGCAAACTGAGTCATTAGTGATTATCTTCAAGAGTTTGTTGAGGATTCATAAATACCAGAGTACTGAAGAGGGACAAATATAGAACCCGCCTATGAAAAGCAGAGTTGATGGCTGAGAAATTACAGACTGGTAAGCCTAATTTCAACTTCTGGGCAGATCCTACAAGAAGTTATTAAGCAACCATTTGCAGATATGCAGAAGATACTCACTTCTGTGATTCTGTGAGACTTTATCAGAGAGAAATAAATAAAATGTAAATGCATTGTAGAAACAATTTCAAGTAACTTGATTTAATTTCTGACTTAGTAAAAAGCCAGGTGAGAAAGAATCATACAGTGGCTTGAGTTGGAAGTGACCTTGAAGACCATCTAGTTCCAGCCCCTGTGCCACAGACAAAGACACCTCACACTAGATTAGGTAAAAGAAGATGCTATATGATGCTAGAAAAAGTTTTTTAAAGAGTAAGTTTAAGAAGATCTATTTGTTGTGAGATAGAACTGGTTGGAAAATTACTTTTGAAGGGTAGTTATCAGAGGCTTCTTACCAACAAATGAAAAGGAGATCTTAAATGAGATAGTTCGGTGATGTTTCAAAGGTCTGGTTCTATTCAAAATACAAACGCTGACTTGTTTGGAATAAATACATATAGCTAAAATGCTTGTGACTGACAGCAAGCTTGAGTAAATGTACAAGCACTCTGGAGAACAATGGTGGAATCTACAGTGATCTTTGGCAAAATATATGGATGTGAAATTAGGAGGAAGAAACTTAGTGTGCAGTCATGTAACATGCTATGCCAGGGATGGGCAAGTTACAGAAACAAATACAAAGGGCTATGAAGATGATTAGGGGACTAGCACATCTCTCTCATCAAGAAAGACTGAAGGACTTGTGCCTTTTCAGTCTAGAGAAGACTGAGGGGTGGATCTCATCAATGCTTATAAGTATGTAAAGCGTGGGTGTGACAGGACAAGAGGTAATTGAAAAAAAACTTGAACATAGGAAGTTCCATCTAAACACGAGAAGGAACTTCTTTACTTTGAGGATGGTAGAGTAGGCTGCCCAGAGAGATCTCCATCTCTGGAGACTTTTGAAACCCACCTAGACACTACTCTATGCAATCTGATCTAGGTGAAGCTGCTGTGACAAAGTCATTTGGACTACATGATCTCCTTCCAAACCCTATCATTATGTGATTCTGTATAAATACAAACATGCTTGGATTGTCAGCAGGATATTAGCCAAAATTCTGGTGCTGAAAGGGGACTCAAACTCCATACAAACCAATGATGTAATGTTGTCCAAGAAAAATAAATCTCACTTTGGAATGTCCTGATGGAACAATTATCAGTAAGGCAGAGCACACTTCTCGAGTAAACTTAGTGCCAGCAAGGTGAAGTGCCATAACTGGTGTTGGACATTGCACTTTATAAGTAGCAGACATAAACTGGTGATAGTCCTGGTAGGGCAACAAGAATGATAAAAGGGCTTGAACACTTGATATATCAGGAAAGGTTGGATAAAAAACTATCTTCTTCTGTGCTGACCTCTCCAACCACTTTTCCACCTCTCAGATAATTCTCTGATTCTCAGAGATAAAATGATGGCATACTTGATGTTTTGCCCATCCTGACTTCTTCCTTAAAGACCTTCTTCAGAATACCTGAGCAAATTCCTTCTTGCCGTATTCTAAGGTCATCTGTATTCACCACTTCTTTGCATTCACCTGACAATGTCTCTAATTTCAGACCCGCTCTTCTTTGCTCTTTACACAATGAAGATCCTTTCTGCCAGCTGCTTTGTCTCCTTTGGGCACTCTTCCATGCTTCTTATGCCTGACTGGAGTGGAGAGTAAAGTTCCTCTAAACTTCAGGAATCAAACTCAAACGTCTTGGTTTAGACCTACATCTACTGAGACTCCCTCTTGGTCAAAAGGAAAGAATCATTTGCCCAGTGAGGTGGTGGAATCCTGGTGGTGTTCAAGAAGCGCAGGGAGATTACATGGTTTAATGGTCACAGTGGTGTAAGGCGATGGTTGGACTTGATGGTCTTAGAGGTCTTTTCTACCTGAAACAATTCTGAGACTCTCTGATTCGCTACTACAAAGATCTGAGCCCTAATTTGGGTACCTTGACTAAATGCATAAAGTCAGGTGCTGTAACTTCACCCTACAATGTCCTTCCTTAAGACATCCACAACGGTCTTCCACCTTCAGCAAAACCTTCAGAAAAAAATCTTTTTTTAATATAGTGATGTTTGCATGAAATCTTGACTGTCATCACACTGTCGTGGAGGCAGGGAATTAATGTGGCTGAGTCAGGAATTATAAAAATAGAATTATTTTATTTTCCTGAAAGCCCTGTCCCAAAAACTATATATAAAATTAGTTTAGATTTATTTACAGGTTCTAATTCATTTGGGAACTCTTCAACAGGATGCTATGGACAAATGCAGAGATTTAGGAAGTCGGGAAATGGAAAAAGGTAAGCTATAAACACAGCTTCACCCCACTATCAGGCTGACTGGAGAATTAAGGGAGCAGGAGGCTTTACTCACTAGGGTGAGATAGGTATTTGGTGATGGTCCCTTGCTGGACTTCTCTGCGGCTCAGCTGCCTCCTCCAATAGTCTGGATCCATGCAGCAGAAATCCAAGGCAGGTGGAAAAGCTGCCAAAGTCAGAAGTGTCTCTAAACACAATTGCCACAAGACCGGGATTTGTGGAAGGGACACTGCCTTGGCAGCAGCAGGGAGAGCCAAACTGCTCAAGTCTGCCCAGTGTGGAATAGAAGCCAGGAAATTGGCTGTAGTATGGTCCGAGAGCAGCTGGGTCCGGGTGCCGCTGGGAGCTCTCTCAAGAGGACCCCAGGGCTTGCCAAGCCTGCAAATTTGCACAGAGCAGTGCAAAAGTGGGGAGAGGTGTCCAAAGGCAGGGACGGTGCAAAACCGAGAGCCGCGTAAAAAGGTAGGACCTGTCCAAAACCAAGGATGGTCCTTGACGGGAGCTCTGTCAAGGCAGGAACTCTTTTAAGGTGGGAACTCTTCTAAGGCAGGCATCTCGTGCCTTCTCCTTTGCTCTATTTATCCTTTTCTAGACAAAGTGTCCATTTGCCAATTTATAGTGGGTGCAAAGACCCAGCCGACCACCAGCCCGACTGCCAGCGCGGGCTGCCACACGGCTCAGCACACGTGTGGGGAAAAGGTGCCTTTGGCTGCTCTCCCCTCAAGCCTGCAGGGCTGGAGGGAGTGTGTGGGTGGAAAGCAGTTTTCGCGCCGCCTTCTCCTCCCCATTCAAACTCCCCGGGGGCAGGGGAAGAAGGACAAATTTGGAGTCCTCTGGAACACACACCAATCAGCATGTTTCAGCGTCCTTTAGTAAAAGTGATAAATATATAACACTTTCCCACCCTAGCATCCATGGAACAGCTTTTTCATTTAAATAATAAGAGGTCTTTGAGATAGGGAGCTTTCAAAAATTGGCATTTCAGAAGTATTATAGAAACATACAGAAAGTAATAAATTTCAGAAATTCCAGTTTCTCCCTTATCTTTATCATTCTTGTCTACATAATATATAAATTGTTTTCTATTTCAAATTTTCCTCCCTACAAAAGCTTATTTTCCTTTACAAACCCAGAACATACAATTAGACATATATTTCTATTTCAGAAGAACCACTCTGAATTACTGTAAGTTCTAAGTATTTACCCAACCTTTTAAGATAAATCCTATGCTCACTGATCCTGAGCTTCTCTAATTCAGAAACTGTTCTCCAAAAGCATGACACATATTTAAAATAATCTGTGTTTCCTATCCCACATTTTTTCCAAGTGCAGTAGAAAGAAACTAATTGTGTGTACACACTTCTTTATCTGCAATCTTTTCATCCTCAGCAAGTGAAGTATCCTTCTGGACATAGAAAAGTCAGGTTCTCACTCCAATTCTGCAGATGATTTATTGTCCAGTCCCTCGGTTAATTCAGTTATAGTCTTTCTTATTTCCTGCTTTGCAAATCAGAAGGGATACAAACTTAAACATCTCAGTGGGGGTGGGAAGTTCTCCATGATAAAGGATAATTTCTACATTGGCAACACTCCTATCCAGCTTTCTGTTTCAACTATAATCACCTGGATCTGAACTAGACAGCAGTCCAAAAGCCACCAGAATTAATGGTAATTCTTCCCTGAGCTTTTAAATCAGCAAATTCAGCACTGGAATACAAAAATTTGATTCCTAAACCCAATTGTGGCAATACAAGAAACAGAAAAAGCTCTGAAAGGAAAACAGATATTGCTAGTTAAGCATGTAACTTAGATTTTCCTAAACTTGATTCTTCAAAATAGAAGCATAAATTGCAACTAAACTACATTTTTATACCAAATTGTTATTTGGACCCCTTGCTTTAAAAGGACTGAGTTTCCATGCTTTTATTTTCAGTACAAATCCCCAGATATTCTATAAACAAGGGAAAAAAAGAAGAATTACATGAATCATAGCACAAAAACTGAAGAAAATTCATCAGATGACCAACGGGGCATAGGAAAAAAAAAATAAAAATCTGTGACTGGCAATAATAGGTAAAATAAGTAAGAGTTTTCCAACTATGATAAAAGAAAAATGCATCCTAAACTAGTGCATTATTGTAGGTAAAATTAAAGAGCATCAATAATAAAGCTGGAAGAAAATGAAAGGTGAATGCATTCACTAGAATTTTATGTTTGCTCTTTGGTAAGAAGCCAGATGATGCAGCCAGACTGTAAAAGGGATGAGCCAGATAATTAAGGGCTTGCCAATCTAGCACTGATGTTCAGAACAATGGAGCAACTAATAGAGGACTCTACAAATACAGAACTAAAAAAAAGAAATTTAAATCAGTGTCAATCATAGAATCATAGAACGGTATGGTTGGAAGGGACCTCAAGGATCATCTAGTTCCAACTCCCTGCCATAGGCAGCGACACCTCCCACTAGTAAAGGTTACTCAAGGCCTCCTCCAACCTGACCTTGAACACCTCCAGGGAGGGAGCATCCACAACCTCCCTGGGCAACCTGTTCCAGTGCCTCACCACCCTCACTGGAAAGAACTTCCTCCTAACATCCAGTCTAAACTTCCCTCTGCCAGTTTAAACCCATTGCCCCTTGTCCTGTCATTGCAAGACCTTGTAAATAGTCCCTCCCCAGCCTTCCTGCAGCCCCCCTTCAGATACTGGAAGGCTACTATAAGGTCTCCTGGAAGCCTTCTCTTCTCCAGGCTGCAAAGCCCCAACTCTCTCAGCCTGTCCTCATAGCAGAGCTGCTGCAGCCCTCTGATCATCTTCATGGCCCTCCTCTGGACCTGCTCCAACAGTTCCATGTCCTTCCTGTGCTGGGGGCTCCAGAACTGCACACAGGACTCCAGATGGGGTCTGAGGAGAGCAGAGTAAGGGGGCAGAATCCCCTCCCTTGCCCTGCTGGCCACGCTGCTCTTGATGCAGCCCAGGACTCAGTTGCTGTCTGGGCTGCAAGCACACACTGCAGGCTCATGTTGAGCTTTTCATCAACCCAGACCCCAACGTCCTTTTCCTCAGGGCTGCTCTCAGCCATTCACCACCCAGCCTGGATTTGTGCTTGGGATTCTGCCTACCCAGGTGCAGGACCTTACACTTGGCCTTGTTGAATGTCATGAGGTTGGTCTGGGCCCACCTCTGCAGCCTGTCCAGGTCCCTCTGGATGGATCCCTGCCCTCTAGCAAGTTGACTGTGCCACACAGTTTGGTGTCATCTGCAGACCTGCTGAGGGTGCACTGATTCCTCTGTCCATGTCACTGACAAAGATGTTAAACAGCACTGGTGCCAGCACTGACCCCTGAGGGACACCACTTGTCACTGGTCTCCAGGTGGACATTGTGCCCTTGATCGCCACTCTCTGTGTGTGACCATCCAGCCAATTCCTTATCCAGCAGTGCTCCACCCATCAAGTCCACGTTTTTCCAGCTTGGGAAATCATGACTGGCTTCTGCAGAAAAGATCTCATGAATTGAATGTTACATTCCATTTAGTGAGGATACAGTACTAGTTTGTATGATGAAGTTAATTATGTAAAATCAGTGTCTGAACTGGTGCAGTACATCCCCATGACACATATGATATGAATCAAAGGATGGGCCAGCACTCTGATCTCTGGCTGTTCCAGTAATGACGAAGATACCTCACAAGAAAGTGTTTATATGAACCTTTACTGCAGACAAACTGCTCAACCAGGCACTCCTATTAGCAACATGACAATTGTATCACTTTTAATTGGAATTCTGTGAGATCCTTGTTAGAGAAGCATCAAAAGCCCTCCTCCATAAGGTGAAAGCAAGCAATAGGGCAAACATAAATCCAGACACAGCTGAACAAAGAATTCAAGCCATACTGATAGGATGGATCATGATGGAGATTCTTGTCTAGGTGACATCTGTTGCATTGCTTTTGTTACTAAAAAGTAAAATTAAAGGAAGGAACAAAACAGACCGTCCCAAGTTGCATTTGCCTTGCACTGATGCGTGTTATTCAACCCATAAATTTGTTAGGGCTCCAGCTCCCAAGCTTGAATGAACGTTCATTTTTCTTCTTTTACATAGATACCTGAAGAAAGCTGAGCTGAGGACCGGCAGTAAAGAAAGGAGACTTACATTATTGGCTTTGCATTAGGTTTGTTTATAAAAGACAAGGTATATTAATCATAGATATCTATACTGGGAGAAGCATGCAGCTATGCAGGAAATGTATTCATTACAAAAAGGAGGATGTCAAGCAGACTAGGAGGTGCTATGGATTGATGCACTGGCTTCTTTCTCATAAAGCAAGCTCCATCTGATTTTGCTGTAGCCCAGACAGAAAACACAAATCCACTTCTGTGTCCCCAAGGAGCATTACAAAGCAGGCTTTTTCCTTTCAGTTGCCAATTAGTTGAGACTTTGCACTGGTGTGGCAGCTGGTAGGTGATGTTTAAATAAAGGGTTGCTCCGAAACACGGTCTCTATAATGCTCCCAGAGAACATGCCTTCCCAGTGTTGATGAGACAATTGGTGAAATGAAGGAACAAGCTGGCATTTCCTTCAATTCCGATTACTTCAAATCTCAGTCTTAATTTTGCCTTGACTTTTAATTCCATGCAAAAAAGCCAGTAGTACTCCAAAGAGAAATAACTGCAGAAAGGTGAGCAAATCTGTCCTTAAGGTAGAATTTTTTATTAAAACCAGAAGTAAGGAAATATCCTATTCTGCCTATAAGGCAAATTTACTGGAGAAAAGTATGTTGATATGGGTCACTTCCGACCCCTGACATCCTGTGATCCAAAATGAAGTGCTCACTGCTATTAAAAGGCAGCACAATTTGTGAACTACAAATTCAAGTTTAAAAGAAAAAAAAGAAAGAAAAAATAAGACCTTGTCTAGGTGAATTTTGTTGTTTAAAAACATTAGCCACTGGGAGCAAGTTAGTAAGTTACACTTGAAAGACCTTCAGAAGAACTGTGTAGGAAATCTGAATATATATTCCAAAAGAAGAGAAAATTCTTTGAGGACAATTCATAAGGGTGCTCACATTCCAGAAAGCACAGCTGCATCCTGGGCTGCATCAAAAGGATCATGACCAGCAGATTGAGGAATGTGATTCTATTCCTTTAATTTGTTCTCATGAGAACCCACCTAGAGTACAAGAAGGACATGAACCTGTTGAAGTGGATCCGGAGGAGGCCACAGAAATGATCAGATGGCTGGCACACCTCTGCTGTGAAGAGAAAGGTTGACAGAGTTGGGGTTGTTCAACCTAGAGAATAGAATACTCCAAGGTGACCTTATTGTGCGACCATTCAGTACTTAAAAGAGGCCCATAAGAAAGACAGGGACAGACTTTTTAGCAGGGTCATATGTAACAGGAGAAGTGATGCTTTTAAACTATAAGATGGGAGATTCAGACTAGATCTAAAGATTTTTTGTGTGTGTGTGGAGAATGGTTGCCTAGAGAAGTGGTAGATGTCCCATCCCTGGAAACATTTAAGGTAAGGTTGCATGGGGCTCTGAGGGACTCGATTCAGTAAAAGATTTCCCTGCTCACTGCAAATGGCTGGACTTGATGGCCTTTAAAACTCCTTCCAACTCAAACCATTCTATGAGAATTCTATAATCTCTCATGGCAACTTGTTCCTAAATTACTTCTCCTCCAGTTTCTGCCTACAAATCTAACTAAAATCTTTCAGAGGCTGTCACCTAGTTGCACAGACACCTTTTAATGAATGTGCATGCCATCTGAGATGAGTTCAAAGACATGGCATATTGCATTGCTAAAATGGGACATCTCTTCAAAATTTCTATTGTGCTACCATGTGGTGGCATGCCATGGTGATACACCATAAAACCTGGTTATATGTTTAGCATTGTATGATTGAGAAAAGCAAGACTGACAAAATCCCAGGAGAAAATGGATCTTATTTTGGTTTTATGAGTTTGGTTATGTTCAGTGAACCTGGAGTTGTTAAGAAATGGTTGTTGATAGAGAAAATAACACAGAGAATGGCTGCATGATTGCCTTGCATAGAGGTGATCTTGGTAAGGCAGCTACAGGGTATTTTCGTAATGTTACAGAGAATGCCACAAGCTGACAAAGAGATGTCCTGAGGTAGGGGATTCAAACCAGATCAAGACACCTAAGATATTTCAACCAGAGAAGATGAAAAAAAAAAGAAAAAGTAGCTGAGATCTCCATATTTGTGTCCTTGTGTAATAGTTGCTCACACAGGAACCAGACTGACACCTGTCTCTGCTCCTCCAGAGTCTGAACATGACAAGAAGAAATGGTTTTGGTAGAGAAGTGAGGTGATATGGAATGAATGAACAACAGACTCCCTTCTCCAAACAAAATTCTTGCAGAATCTAAAGAGTAATTAATGACTGGGAGCATGCGAATACCAATCCTTATTAATTTATTTATTTCAGATAGGACAGGATCTTGACCTTCCAAAGTTCTCTGGAATATTCTTCTCTCTGTTTCTTAAAAAAAATCCCAAAAACCAAACCCCAAAACTTTAGACACAGAACACAGAGGTTTTGACTGGTCATCTAGCTTTGAATAAACTACTCAAAGACTGTTCCCTTGGGTATGACATGGAATTTTTAAAAAAAAAGATTGAAATAGCAAATTAACTTAACCTTCACAGATAAGACATGTTGCCCTGTAGAAAACCAGAACATGCCCTCTGTTTTCTCATCTTAAGCTTTCATGGAAAAAAAAGCTGACTTGCAGCTAGGTGGTCCCCAGCATATATTAGTTCATGGGGTTGTTGCTTCCTCTGTACAAGATTTGGCATTTCTCCTTGCTGAAGTTCATCAGATTCCTGTCAGCTCATTTTAACAATCTTCGCTTTCTGTCCATGTAGATTAGGAAATAAGATAGGTAATGAATTCCATTCTCACAGCTCATTGTTCAGGACACATGGCAGTTTAACTTCTCTTGTACAGCAGAAATGCCATGGATGCCTCTTTAGCTACATAAAATATAACTCCCACCTATATCAGTGCCCTGTCCCTTCTCAAGGTGAGGTGGGAGTGATGCTTCCTTTCCAGCTACCCTGTGATTTCAGCCTCCAGTAGTCCAGGATTTTCTTGATCCAGAGACTCGGCTAAAAACACATCACAGCACACATGGCCCGACAGCCACCTCGGCACGGCCAGCCAAAGAAGAAGGTGGTAGAACAACCAAAAGAATGATTCACACCCCTTCTTCACATTCCATACAGTCAGCATCAGCTGCAGCTCAATTCAACTCAACAGTTCACAGGTGTCTTCAGGAACAACTGTCATAAAAAGCTCCCAAAATATACACTTTTTTTCCCTTCTTGTTTTCTCTTCTATTTTTTTAATTTTTTTTACCACTCTTTAAATTTTGTACAGCAACAGTTACCCAATGAAAGCAGGAATTAACAGAAACGAAGGGAAATGAGAGACACTGAAGGAAAAACAAACATAATCAGCTTCAGCTGCAGCTCAATTAAACAACTCTTCAGAGAAAACGACTCATTCACAATCTACTTACAGAAATCCACTTTCTTACATTCTCCTCAGGATTTCTGAGACACAGAAGCACACAGTACTCCAAGGTTCCTTATGAAGTAATTTAAGTCCCTCCAAACTGCAAGGCAAATGGCAGCTGCTTCATCAGCAGGCAAGAGGTGAGGTCAGAAGGAATTGTCCCACTTGTACTCAAAGGGAGAGGTTCATAACCTGAATTTACGTGGGCAGAAATAAACTTAAGATTCTTCTATTAAGGTGTCTCCAGGTCTGCATGTATCCTCTTTGTGGGGTTGTTTTGGTGGGTTTGGTTTTTTTTTGGGTTTTTTTTTTTTTG
>VWYK01012131.1:0-16869 GCA_013399775.1 Semnornis frantzii
CAAAAAAAACCCAACCAAAAATCAAAAGAACGACGCCTGCCATGTCACTGTGAATGAAACTCAGGAACTGCTAATACCAGGCCAAGTTCATTCTTGCCACTGCATGGCAAGTTAAACACAGGGAAAACTGACAGCCGATATGCAATATAAATGGTAAAACAGGACTTTTGAGTCTTCACCTTTATATCACTGATGAGTGAGAGAGAGTACAGGCAAAAGTAGCAGAAGCCACTAGTAAATGAAGTGGCAATGGTTTAATTTATATCGCTAAGGTTATCTGAAAACACTTTAGGAGTGAGTCTTCTAAGACTGATGAGTCCTCGCAATTCCTAGCAAGCAGGGCAGATAATGATAATACGGTTCTGATAAAAACCCAAAAGCTTTCTATTTTACAGGCTGGGAATAATCCTCTCTCTGTATCTCTCTCCAAATGACTCTTAGAGAAATTTGACAGTTCAAATGACCAAAAACCTGAGAAGTAAGATTTTAGTACCTTTTTATAAAATAGTTAGCAGAAAGTTTAATATGACAATAAAAACTCTACAGAAAGCCAGTCCCAAGTTTCAGCTATACTTACGCTTCGCTCAGCAAAGCTGCACTGCAGGAGAAATTAAATGAGATGAAGCCATTTTTTAACAATGACTCATAGTGCAAAATAAGCCCGAAGCCTTTCTGAAGTACTGTTTTCACTGGTTGGCTGATATCACAGTGCGGAATTTAAAACTAATACAACTACAGAAGCCCATGGCATTAAGTCCTAATATATTAGATTCACAGAAAGTACATCACGGTTTGCTTGTACTGGCTCCCAAATAATAGCGAAATACACACTGCTTTAAGTATCTGGTACAATTTAAAGGTTAAGCAACAACAACATTTTACAAAGCACTGTATAGAACAAGTTTACAATACTGTATAGTCCAAGAAGATTCAGTTATTTAACACTGCTGTTCATGATCTAATTTGGGGCTGAGTTAACCAATTCTGCCCAGTATCCAGTCTTGTGAAATATCTTTATCAGGACAAGCAACAAGAGCAATAAAGCATCCATGGAGTATACTTTCCACAAAGCAACTTTTATAAAAGCTAAGATGACTACAGATCAGTCAATGAATTTGTCATGTCATCTTCATATTTTGTTGCTGATGGAATAAACTCTAAAGGGGCAGGGTAACAATTCTAGAAAATCACACACAATATGCAATGAAGACTGGAATGTAACTAATGCATAAGGAAACCAGAGACAACATCACTCTTTCATTCAATTTGATTTTCTGGCTGAAAACAGAAAATATCTCTGAGCTGTTTGGAATGTGGAAGAAAATCACAGTGTACAAACATTACTTGCAAAACAATAGCTTTTTTAAAAATCGTGCTGCTCTCCTATAGAAATTTAAGCTCTATCAGAGGAGGGAAAACAAGCCTACAAACTCACTTCCAAGCTCCAGTCTAGCCTTAGCTGCTGTATAAATTCATTAGTGTCCATAACAGAGGTGAATGACTTTGCAGCAGTCTAGGAGTCCACCACAAACATTCCAGAGTTCAGAAGTCACGTCCGTCACACTGTGACTTTGTGTTGGCAAACGGGCTTAACAAACTTCAGTCACATAAGATAAACTGCTTCTGCCACATACAGCCAACTCCAAACAAACAAATCTCACAGTAATAAAATTTATTTGTTTTAATAAAATTCTATAGGCTGTAAAGCAATATCCTTGTGCAGGTAGGATTTCCATGGGTCAAAGACTTTTCAGTCATGGCCCATTTCTTGAAATGTGAGTATAAACTGCAACAATCCCTTTAAAATTAAGGCTTGAAGTGGTAAGAGGCATACAATTCTGACAGTTATTCTCCAGTTTTAAAGAATACAGGCATTTTAAGATGCTTCCATGCAGGTTGCTGTAACTTTTCAAAGTTTAAATGTTGAGTATTCAAACATCAGTATAGTTTCAATATATACCTATTTCTTACATTCAGTACAATAATCTGATGGAAAGATCATACTATAAAGCATTTAAAGATTGTACAAGGCCACCTGAAACTATTTAATAAGTTGTTTCCTCCCTCTCAGCAAACACTGAGATACACATTTTAAAATTAAGCAGTCATCCAGCCCAAAATCTAGGGTACAATTTGTCTGTGTTTGTAATTTATTTAAAATACATTTAATGAACGTATAATCCCTCAATATTTCACATTCTATCCTTTTCTAATTCTACTACTAAAGACACTTTAAGGTACATTTTTCTCTTAATGAACTGTTTATGAGAATCTTGCATCATGAAATAAGTATATCTAGCAACTGCAAATTGTATGACCTTTTATTATAAAACAGTGGAAAAGATTAGCCAAATTATTCTTTAGCTTTAGCCACATACACAACTACAATAAAATGAGATTTAGTCCATCAACACAAACTCCCCAAAAGACAGCTAAGGTAAATGCAGACACAGTGGTCTTGGCATTTTAACTACTGAAACTTGTGAAAGCCCAAAAATTTCTACTTCATATAAAAACTAATAAAACACACTTCATTCAGTGACCAAACCCCAGTAACAAAGCATGGCAATACAAAGAGCACACATCTATTTGGATTTTAAAATCCAATATACCTTCAAAAGCAACGGATGCCATACCTGTATGTGTGTATTGTATAGCTGGTTTGAATAGTCTGAAAAAAATGTTCAAGACAACAAGAAAGTAGAATTTTTACCTCAGTATGACTCAAATCCTGATCAAAATAGCTTAACTTAGTCCCTAAAATATAAAAACATGCCTAAAGCAATGGAGAATCATCAAAGTCAAAGAGCACCAAAAGCAGCAAGGAGTTAAGACAGGCACAAAATCCTACACCCAAGCCACATACTCTTTTTGAATGAACTCAGCAAAATTTCATGTGCTTACTGCACTGAATTCAAAGTCAGGGTTCATATTTACAATTTTTTAAAGAATTGCTGGTAGCTCTTGGAACTACTTGCTAATAGTAATTCATGACCTCTAAATATCTGCCTACTTCCAAAGAAGCTCACCAGAAGGAATCAATTCACCATTGTCGTGGTAGGCCTAAGCAGGCCAAATTGGGCTTGTACCTCTCCTGGCTTACCCAGGCATGTTTTTCTGCTCTCCCTCCTGTTTTGGGGAGAGCAACTGCAGGAAAAGGGACAAAGAACCTGGAGCCACTAAGTCTGGGGTCTGTGGTCTGCCCAGCAACTGCAGTAAACAAGGTGCATGCGGTTGCCTTGTGCAAGGTCCGTGTTCTGCCCAAAAAAGGGTAAAGCAAGCCTATGGCTTCACCCAATATGGCCAAATCTTGAGTAACTGCCATTTGATTGGCTATCCTGTGTCCAAAGGCCCATTAGTCTCGGGCTGTATTGGATAAAAGGAGATGAGCAGGGAGCACAGGTGCTTTTTGCCATTACGAGGTGTGTCCGTGCCTGCTGCCTCCTTGATCCTGAGCTGAGGCTCTGATACATCCGTGCATTCAGCCTGCGTAGCCAGCGTGACACTGTGCTCAGACTGCACACCGCAAGACATCCTGCCTGCACCTGGAAGCCTTCTGCCCAGACGGAAGCCCTGGAGATAGCACAATCGTCCAGAAAGCCAGGAACAGGTCAGAGATCATCTGTCTCCTTTCTCCAGTTGCCCAGAAGCCTGGGGAAAGTCTAAAGCCTCTGACAGCTACAGACAGTAACCCCGCTATGAGCCTTGGGTACTGTCAGATATTTTCATGAGTAAATACCAGAAGCCTCTTGTAATTATTAATTGCCTTCTGCCCTAAGCAGAAAGTTGCTCCTTGTGTCCCATCTAGTGAGCAAGCGGCATACTGGCTGTAAGCGGTATACTGACCGCAAAGCCTTCTCTTCCAGTTTATATCCAGTTCAATTAATGTATATATTTAATAGTTATTTCTAGATCCTATTATAACCTGTATATAGTTTCCATAATGTTGCAAAGAGCCTGTTATTATTAAAAGGTGATCGGGGTGATGCGAGTTCTGAATATTTATATTAATAAACTATATATTAATATTTTAAATATCGCCTCGCAGTAATTAATAACCCCATCCCATAACAACCATTCGATGCATCCCAAAAGGAAAACAAACAAACCAAGATGTTATTCCAATTTGTTGTGAAAAGTATTATTACTGAATTGACAACCTCTTCAGGAGGGATCTCCTCACTCCTGTAACACCTGCTGGAGAAATAATTTTTCTGACTTTCTCCAGAAGATCACCGTATCAATGTCCAGCATGGTCATGTACTGAACTAATGAGTTTTACTTTAAAATGGCAATCAGCAGCAACGAAAATAATAATTAAAAAAATTCTCAATTTCCTTCTGTGTTGTTGTGATGCACCCTGAGTTCTCTTCCAAATATGTTTACTCAGTCTTCTTTCCACCAGCTACCTGTTTTCCTCAAGGGAACAGAGTCATTGCCCCTTGTTCATGTTGCTTTGGATCATGAAAGCTGCTAGAAAAATTAAAAGAGGTATTCTGAAAGATGACTTTTTTTTGGTTTTTTTAAGGAAAATTTATTTTCTTTTATAAGTAAAATCAATACTCAAGCTACAGCTAGTCACTGATACTGAAATTTAACATTAACATAGATAAACAGAGCTACAATAATTGTATAACCCTTCAGTCACAGGAAATGAAATGCAATGTGATTAAGTCTCTAGCTGTGGCAATTCCAGGCTACATTATTTCTTACGTGACATGAACAAGCATCATGGCCATGGCTGGTTACTGGTCCACATGTGGACCTTGCATCCAACTCCTAAAGTACTTCTGAACCTCAGCAAATGTCAGTTGATTTAAAGCAGTGTTTTTTCAAGGTTTTTGCTGTACCACACATACTGCTGATCTGTGTGAAACACACATTTCCTTCACATACTACCCAAGCTGTGTACGACCTCAAAGTTCTCCATTATTTCCTCTACAGAATGCTCTTTCTTACTGGTGTCTGGATTTGGTTCTGGTCCAATTATCATCAATAGAAGGATCAAGGCAGTTACGACTAGAGAATCCAAATTCTACCTTTTGTCATACTTTCCACCCTACTAAACTTTGCATTTTTTAAGTTATCACCAATGCACACTAGAAACATCTACATAAAATTTATTAGATTTCTGTGTGAAACTCACAACTCTCTTCAGAAAACAGCTTGGGATATAGACAGTATGGACAGGAAAGGAAGAAAAGTGCCTCCTTAACAGAAAAGTTTGGGACTAGAGGACTGATTTTACTCATAAGTACTTTCTGAAGTTTCTCACTAGAGTTCTGCAGATATTTTTCGTTATTTACATAGGAACCATCCCAATGTACACATTGCTGCTTCTGTTATCATAGTTACTTGTTCATGTGCTCATGAACTTGAGAGTAGGTCAGACTACATATAAATAGCATCAACAACTGTCCAATATCGGTAATTAACAATCCCTGATGTTTCTAATTTCTGTAAGATCCACATCCTGGCAAAGAGCAGTTATTAAAATTACAGGCACAGCTCTAGTATGGAAAGGGAAAGGTAATGTCTGCAAAAACATTTTGTGTTTTATAGAAGAAATCAGATTTTTGTTTCAAAGTCATCTTTCCCTGCTATGAGATATATACATACTTATGTTTCTAATTTCCACTACACACTGTTTGTTAAAGCTACACACAAGCCAAACTACACTAAAATACTGCCAGTGAACTATCAGGATTGCTTGACTTTGGGCACAACAGCTTTAAGCTTGGCCAAGTTTTCACTTCATGAAATGCAGTTAGATGGCAGGTTAAGCTGCCTCAAACAACAAAGCTAACAATGTCATGTGGCAGACATTACCAGTGTGTTTAAATACACCATAATTTAAAAAGAAAATCTATCGAGTTCAATGCATGTGCTCTAGTAGGGTTTTACAAGAGGTTTTGAACAGATCAGGTGTCATTGTTTGTTACAAGGAGGGAACAGGATGTTATTCAGAAGTATTTTGTTGACTTCTCTGTTGAACAAGGTATAAACACTCTTGTTCAAATATATCATGTTGTCAGAATTCTAGGAAATTGGATTAATTCACCATTGACAACAACATAGTATATTCCTGTGATTGCTGAGAAGTTGCGGCCATAAAAAGGATTAAATATGTCAGTCTTAAGGAATAGCATCACATTTGTTCTGTTTTGTTCAAATTTTGCAGCTATTTATGTCAAAGTAAAAATCTTGTTAAAATGTTTGGGGCCCCAAAACAGGACGCAGATTGGCAAATCGACAGAATTTTTAGTAAGTGTTTGAACTCAACTTTCTGTTTTTGAGAATTCTGAGCCATTAAGCATATAATCTAGTCAGTTATTTATCTCTGTCACCAATTATGGAAGCTGGAAATCTACATTACTTAAAATGAAACCCAAAATTATCATATGCTCACTTGTCTCTAGTCTGCAAGACTTCAAGAAAAGTCAAACACTTTGACACTTGTGGAAGAAAAAAATACCACAACAAAACACAAAAAACCCTAACAGCATCGATATTTAGATGTCAGATTCACTGCAAAGCCACAAGAAAGTCTAGCCAATTTCAGGTTCTGTTAAAAATCCAATTCCAACCAAGTTTGGATAAGCTTGTTTTGATCTAGCTGTACACTGTTTTACAATCTCTGATCTAATATTGTTAAATTTCACATACTGAGGTGGTACCAGATGACACCGAGAATACTTTTTTTTATTTTGAGTTTTTCAGAAAACCTCAAAAACCTCATGGGATAAATTAAACTGAAGGGAGCTGGGCATATACTCCTGTGAAACTAAATTGTACCCTGTAAACATCTTGTAAACGTGAACTTTTGTATCAAAATTGAACCTCTGGTTTCAGCAAAGGGTTATGACTAACATTCTTGCTCTCACTGAGAATATTCTCCCATACCTTTGCTTTGCTCAACTTCCTGCATATCACTGTGGTCAAAACATACAGTAAGTACATAAAAATTGTTTTTTTACAATGAACTGCACCATTTCGCTACTAATTCAGTCACTATGAGCATTTCCCTACCACTGTCTCATAAATTGTATTTCATCTATAAAACACATTCGGGACAAATGTGCATCTGTGAAGAAAGCAAGAACTCTCCAGTAATTGCCTAAGTATCTCCTCTTTAACATGTTTGGTCTTGACTTTTTACAAATGTTATAGTTTTCATTTAATTTTCATTTTCTATAATTGTGTAACTCTATAGCAGTAATAAAGAATATAATTGGAAATTCTAGGGTCTTTTTTTAATCGCCATAGTTACACAAGGAAGCTGCTTCCTCTTTGTCACTTAATTGTCTAGATGTAAGAGAAAAAATACATTTCATGCTATTTTAAGTATCAGTAAACCTTAACTACACTATTGATATGCTACAGAACTTGAAATGAAAAATAAAATTTTACATTTTTTCTTAATTCTGATTGGGACATTTTTCAAGATTGAGTTTTTATCTCAGGTAACTGACAATGGTGTTTTCTACCACTTACAAAAAAAGGCTCTTTATACTTAGAGCTGTAAGTCAAATTTTAATGTTATTGAACATTGTTGTGTCTTTTCACAAGTTCCTTGTCAGGCTGTAGTTCAACAAAATAGTGAAATAATTCTTTGGGTTCCCAAGTACTGGGAAAAAAAAGAATTATGACATGAAAATCTTAAATAAATGCATATATTAAATCAAATTAATTAAAAAAATCATGCCTGCTTCAGGTTATTTCAGTGTGTTTTATTCTATAACTATACTGCATTAACTTAAACCAAATCAAGAACAGTTTGTTACCCCACAACTGGCTTAAAACTAGGGGGGAAATACACAAACCAAAACAGAGCAGTAACAAAAATGCTGTATCATATGGGCTTAATAAATATGCTGAGTGCCATTGTAAGTAACATCTGACTCTGATAACATCTGTGTTACTGGGTTATTTATAATAAGAATGAAGAGTTCAGAACTATAGATTCAGAGAGCAGCTTCAGAGAAACATGAAGAGCTCCATCCTTTGGTTTATGAGATCTTTCTGTGGACAAGAGGCTGACAGACAAGAGGAGAAGAAATTAACAGATGTAATGCTTATTCATTATCATTGAACTTAACTGACTTGAATGCTGTGCTAGTCACAATTTCCTATCATCAGATTTTACATCAGTACTAGCAGAGGTAAAAGGTAGTGAAGGTATCCTTTCAGTATCTTTTATATGCAATGATTGTACCTGCTATGTATAAGTTATCAAAAGCAACTTGAATCAGGACATCGTCCCCCCAAAAAATGCAGTGCTGCTTTATAAATGGAGGAAGGCAGACTTTTTAGACAGTGAGTTCAAGAAACCTTGTAGAGGTGAGCCTTACAGAGGCTCACTTACTGTCTGTAAAACATTTAACAGAAAACCATGCAAAGAGAAGTGGCAAAAGAAGTTATTTCTTAGCTTCCAGGAAGCTGCTCTGTAACACCTTAGTAATGCCAGGCAGGTCTCTGTCGTGGTAGCCCTAAGCAGGCCAAATTGGGCTTGTACCTCTCCTGGCTTGCATGTTTTTCTGCTCTCCCTCCTGCTGTTTTGGGAAGAGCAACCGCGGGAAAAGGGACAGAGAGCCTGGCGCCACTAAGTCTGGAGACTGTGTCCTGCCCAGACCCTGCGGTAAACAAGGTGCACACGGTTGCCTTGTGCAAGGCCCGTGTTCTGCCCAAAGGAGGGTAAAGCACGCCTACGGCTTCGCCTAATACGGGCAAATCTTGAGTAACTGCCATTTCATTGGTTATCCTGTGTCCAAAGGCCCATTAGTCTTGGGTTGTATTGGATAAAAAAGAGATCAGCGGGGAGCACAGAAGCCCTTTGCCATTACAAGGTGTGCCCATGCCTGCTGCCTCTGACACCTCCACGCATTTGGTCTGCATAGCAGGTGTGACACCACAAGACATCCTGCCTGCACCTGGAAGCCTTCTGCCCAGACGGAAGCCCTGGGGAGATAACACAAATAGTCCAGAGAGCCAGGAACAGGTCAGAGATCGTCTGCCTCCTTTCCCCAGAAGCCCGGGGAAACTCTAAAGCCTCTGACAGCTACAGACAGCAACCCCGCCTTGGGTACTGTCAGATACAATTCTGTGGGTAAATGCCAAAAGCCTCTTGTAATTATTAATTGCCTTCTGCCCTAAGCAGAAAGTAGCTCCTTGTGTCCATCTAGTGAGCAAGCGGTATACTGACCGTAAAGCCTTCTCTTCCAGTTTATATCGAGTTCAATTAATGTTTGTAATTAATAGTTATCTCTGGATCCTATTATAGCCTGTACATAGTTTCAATAATGTTGCAAAGAGCCTGTTATTTTTATTATTAAATGGTGATAGGGATGATGCAAGTTCTGAATATTTAATATTAATAAACTGTTAATATTATTAAATATCGTCTCACATTAATTAATTACCCCTCCCCCGTCACAGTCTCCCAGTGCAATGCTTAGCAATAGTAAGTCAGTATAAGGAAGAATAATGAAGAGTCCTACTAAGAACAGTCAAGAAATTACAATGGTATGAAAAGGCAGAGAGAAGGAGAGCACATTCTATTTTAACTGTGGGAGATTTTTTTTCACTTTTATGGTGTATTTTACAGATAGTCAGTTTTCCGTCAAAGACAAAGGCCCCAGCAGAGACTCCAGACACAGTATAATCAAAACTATACAAAGAACCAGCAAAAAAATGGATTTTTGCCTCTTTGAATGAATCCTACCTACTCCTTGAAAAGGTCTTGAGCACAAAGCATGGTGTCCTCAGCTACCATCGACAGAAACAAAATAGAAAAATAACAAAAAAGCAAGCCTTGAATATTAACAAACTGGAGATTCAGTTTGTATTTGCATTTTAAATGCATTTCAGTATCTCAATGCCCTGAGGTTCCATAATCTAGTTCCCTACTTCCATGAAGTGTAACCTGTGTGTGTCACCTGGGCAAAGCCTTGGTGACAATTGTGTGCAGCACACACCTTATTAACATGGTAGCTCCCATGGTAAAAATAACTTAAGTCACTAATTCAAGGATCACTTTTAAGAGAAGGTCAAATAACTAGAAACTGTTCATTACACTGTCCCTCCTCAAATATAAACAGTGTTTGATGCCAATCTTAACTCACTTTTGTATTTTTAGGGTGATTCCAAAGTACTCGTGGTCACAGCATGCCACTGAAGCACGGAACAGTGTTTCATTTGGTACAGTTTCCTAGGCTGCTTTCGAAGTCTTCATATCTGAAGACAAAGAGCTTTACAAAGTTCCCGTGCAGTGAAGAATACACCACCCTGAACAAGCAAGATGAAGAAACTACAAACATTTTCTATAATTCAGCTGAAGCACACATATATATAGCCGTGTGCCCTTGATTCTGCTGTATAAATCTAGGTATTAGGTTCTTCCTGACATTATTATTGATAAAATATGAGCACTGTCATGACTAAGGAGCAAGCAGAAAAGCCTCACAGAAGATAGTAGTGTACACACTGCATGGTCAAATAAGCTGCAAACAAAGTAAGAGAGAGAAAGAAGTCTGGCTCCAACTTTAATAAGATGCACAGTGAGAAAAAACCCAAATCCATCCCAGACTCTCTTTTGGCGTAAGCATTCAACATTATACAAGATGAGATTCCTACAGACGAGACATTCTTCACCCTTACAAGAACGACCAAAGGGCTACTCTATGTTCCAGCATATATGAGGTATGAGAACAGCCCCAACTCAGATAAAGTATACAGCTCTCATCATTGTGACCTACTACTCTGATCCTAAGAGTTCCATTACTTCAAACAATAATGTCACCTATATAGTTCTGTTACCTGGACATTAGTGCACACCAGCAGTTTCAAATAGAGGCCACTTGCCTAACCACGTTTTCTCATGGAGACTTAGCATGCTTGGCTATGTTTCCTGTGGATTACTTAGGTTACCTCCCTATAAAGTTCACAAAGATTTCAACATCCATTGCATTTTTTTTTCTTAAAAAGCAAGTAAAATGTTTGCTGACAGGCATTTTGCTACTGAAGTTACTTGCTGTATGCACTTTAAAACTGCTTCATTATTTTTAGTTAACTTCAGAGTTAACTAGAAGATGAAAGTAAAGGACAATGAAAGGCAGAATGTAATACAATAACCAGGACAGAAAATACTTGTTTCAGGTCCCCTTAGAAGAGAGCTACAGTTCCCACCCAAATGAAGTTTTATGTGAAATGCTCCATGATACTTTTGCAAATTACGCCCCCTCGTGGTAGCTAACATATTTGCAAAACCAATCTCCTTCACAGCTCAAAAATAACTCTTTTTCTGTCACCAAATACACAGTGAGTCAGTGCTCATACCTATCCAAGTATTGAGAAGGACTTCTTCTAAAAGAAGTGTCCTAAATATATGCAAAAAACACACACAGTGTATTTCCACATAGATACATTTAGTTAATGATGATGAAGGCCAAATATTAAGAGCATTCTTGCCTCATATTTTGCTTTATTTATTAAATTTCCTCACTATTCTATTTGCATTTTTCCTCTAAACTTTAAAACAACTGAGTATGATCATCCCACAGTTCCTATGAGAAATAAAATGATACACTAATTTGAAACAAGCATAAAATATCTCAAAATAAGAAAACACCCTCTTCTGGCTAAAAAGCGAGTTGAAGAAGTCCCATTTAAAGGCATTCTTTAACTTAACAGCACTGTGAAAATGGAGTTGGGGAGAGGTAGTAAATATAATAAAATAAAGGACACATACTCATTAATATCGCACATACTAGCGGTAATCAGCTGTGGCACTAAATAAAAACATGGGGGCAAAAAAGTTTAGTTCAATAGGACTGTCAATGAAAAAGTTCTTTCACGTTCCAAAACTAATCAGAAAGAACATTGCTCATACGTGTAGAAAAACAGTTTTACACGGAAATAATAAAACCAAGTCTCAAGATCGCTGTTGTACTTCTTTCTTATGCATAGGTAGAATTCTTCCTGTTTTGCTCAGTTTTATTTCAAAATTATGTAATTTACTTTAGAAGGTTTCATTTCATTAGAATGCAGAGTCTAGCCTACACCAAGAAGAATAATAATCATTTCAGTGAGGAGTGAACTTTTTCGGCATTACTTGCATTATTATATATGCCAGTGACTGCGACTGCATATACAAATAAGCAAGCAAGGTGGGGGGGGGGGGGAAATCAACAAACAAATGAGGATATTTTATCATTAAAACATATTGAGTTTTGTTAAAGGACTACATCTGAAAAATTAGCTTTTACATATCACCTCTTACACTGGAAAAGTAAAGTTTTTACTTTTAACTCTATAGGCCAGTTGAACAAAATACAGTGAATAGTGAAAAAAGACACTCTTCTGGAAGGGAACAGTTACTGGGATGCTCTTCTGAGGTACTCAGAAAAATACTCTTGCTCTAACCTTCTTGCACAATGCTGTAATGGCCGCAACAACCAGGCTTTAAGAAGGACTTTTGTACATGATATTGTTTCCTAAATCTTCTCTTATGCTATAGTTTATCTTTGCTGGTAAGACTAAACACCTGGTTTTAAAAGGCTATTATATCTGAGATTAGTTAACAACTCCAAAATGAAAGAACTGATGTTAAACATTCTGGTTTTGATGTTAAAACAAAAGTTTTCTTAGATAGATTTCCAGTGTCAACAGATGAGACAGTTTTTTTATAAACTGAGAACTCCTAACTAATGTTACTTGTTGTTGCCTTACTTAATGTCTTAAATGGTTAAGAAATGAGAAATAACCTACTTCATACAGATGAAGATAAACTTGTGTCTTTCCAATTTGTTATTCTGTTATTTTTATTATAGCAATGTTTTCCAGCTTTTGTTTCTAAGAATAAGGTAAACTAGAAACTCTAACCTAAAGCAATGGCCCTGAGAACAAAACTGATGATTTTAACACATTATTATGGTAATGCAGCAAAATGTCCAACAGAGGGTGATACAGACCATAAATTTATTAGATGCTTAAATAATCTGAAAAAACAGGAACTTCATGGGTGGATCACTCACTGGATAAGGAATTGGTTGGATAGTCACACTCACAGAGTTGTGATCGATAGCATAATGTCCACCTGGAGACCAATGACAAGTGGCATCCCTCAGAGGTCAGTGCTGGGACCAGTGCTGTTTTACTCTGCTCTCGTCAGACCCCACCTGGAGTACTGTGTACAGTTCTGGAGACCCCAACACAAGAAGGACATCAAACTGTTGGAGTGAGTCCAGAGGAGGTCTATGAAGATGATCAGAGCACCTCTCCTATGAGGATGGGCCATGAGAGTTTGGGCTCTTCAGCCTGAGAAGAGGTGGCTTCAAGGAGACCTTGGAGTAGCCTTCCAGGATCTGAAGGGGGCCTACAAGAAGGCTGGGGAGGGACTATTTACAAGGTCTTGTAATGACAGGACAAGAAGTAACGGGTTTAAACTGGCAGAGGGGAGATTTAGACTAGATGTTAGGAAGAAGGTCTTTACAGCGAGGGTGTTGAAACACTGGAACGGGTTGCCCAGGTGTCGTGGTTTTAAAGAAAAACCGACAGAATAAAGTTCTCAAATGAATTGGAGAAAAAACACAGAATTGTATTTGGAGAGAATTTGCAGATAGAAATTACAAGGTAGATACAGAATACATAAGCGAGTCCCCTTGAATTTTCCCCCATCCCAAAACTAAATCTATCATCCCCAGTGCTCCAATCCTCCCCGCCATGCCTCTGCCATCCAAGAGGCCTAAGCACAGCCTCTGCAGGCCCCAACCAGGCCCATCCTTACATGTTTGTCCGATAATGTAGCTCCTGCCCGGCAGAAGGCTGGAGGGGGAGGAGAAGAGAACGAACTGGCCTTGCCGTGAGAAGAGATAGCAGAATTGTGGGATTGAATAACAATCTTCGAGTCCCAAGAGGACTTTCTTAACCCCATAATTCCCAACCTGGGACACCAGGGAGGTTGTGGCTGCTCCCTCCCAGGAGGGGTTCAAGGCCAGGTTGGAACGAGGCCTTCCTCGTTCTAGTGGGAGGTGTCCCTGCCTATGGTGGAGGGGTTGGAACTAGGTGATCTTTGAGGTGCCTACCAACCTAAACCATTCTATGATTCTGTCTGACTAAAAAAAAACCTAACAATGTGCACATAAGAGAAGAGCAATCTACTAAAAGATCAGAATAAGTTTCATTACTTAAGAAACATTTTCAGTTAACCATAAATGCTGGTGAATCTTCTGAAAAATACTCTTAAGCATATGACAGTACAATACTTCAACTATTTAAAATTCTCTACTTATTACACTCTTCAGTTACATCTACACTCACTCCACAGGATATATCACTGTTAAGTAAAATTATTTGTTTATTTTTAATAGTTTTGCTGCCTACACAAGTGGGATACAAAGTCTCAAAGAGAGTCCAACTTTATATGCACTGTGTATCAGATTTGTTAATCACAGGGAACATAAGGTCTTATATATGGAACAGATGAAAAAGGGTACAAGATAAGTAATTTAATACAGATGAAACTATCCTGAAACATGAAATACTTTTAAGAAGAATGAAGCATATCCCATCTGATATAATGTTATTAATTTCCCTCAAATGTAAATATGCTATTGACTATTTAGAAGTAAAGTCTCACCAAAGATGCAGGACTGACTTTTTAAACTCGAACCACAGAAATCTTTAAAATAACAGTAACTGAGTCAATAATGACAGTCCTCCAAAACCCCATGCAGTTGTAAGAGCGCATTTTGCTTTAGTTTGACACACATATCACTGAATAATTCCTGAAATACTAACTCAAAACTTTGATACAAAGTAGACTGTGGTTTACACACAAAGAAATCTGGGCATATATTATGGTGGAAGTCAAGTCCCTTCTAGCTAACAGCTGATGTCCACCTTTCAACTCTATTGAAGTTGCAAGGAATGAGTAAGGAATGAATTGCTACAAAGCTTAAGAACAGAAAGCTGGAAAATGTCTGAGTTAAGTTCCTCTTCAGAAGAAAAAATAGAAACTTTCTAATATATCAGTTAGATGTCTTCAAAGCCTCCCAAGTACAGCCTTCTGCACAACTACAATTAATACTACTGCATATGAAGCCTCTATCAACCTGCTCAACTTCTCCCAGTTCATACTCTTGTTCTGCTTTGCTGCAGTGAGAACCACTACAAAGTGCAGAGTTAAAAATGTCTTTACCTGCTTTATCTCGGCTTTCCATGGTATTGCTTATAAAGTGCTGAGCAACAGTACAGAACAGGTTCTATTCAATTCTCTGAGAATGCCAAACACTTCACTGAATATTAAGCAAGCGTTAAGCAGTGCTTAGTTGAGAGCCAAATTGAGAAGTTGCACTATGGGGAATTCAACTGAATACGAGGAAGAGGATTCTGCTGTGACATTGCTCTGATAGAACAGGTTCTAAACACAACCTGGAAAGACCATGAAAGTTATCTGACACAGCAGGCCCTGCTTTCCAGATACCTTACAATCTGAATTATTCTACGATTCTATTAATTCCAAGTTACAGATTCACAGTAAGGATTCACATCCTGTGGTTTATGTGTAGCTTTGTAAGTGACATTCTAGACATGCATAGGGTGATTTTTAGAATTCAGAACACTTTCCTACTAGGTCACTGCACATTCAGGGAAAAAGGTTGTATTAAATCTGAACTTGGCATTTCACTATTTCAGTTCACAAGTGACCCACTTCTACTTTTGGCAACATCTGTGGGAAACATCAGCCAGGTGTCAAACGCTCCTTGATATGTATTTATTTCACTAAACTTACTTGAAATACTGCAAATAATTTTATTTTTCCTTAAATACTTCAGTGTTTTGTTTAGGATTTCTACACCTTGCACAAAGCAGTGTGTTCAGCTGATACAAAGGCAATCTACAGAGCAGACTGCAAAAAGCCAACATAGTCGCTCCTTCTGAACCCTTGAAAAACAGTCATTCACTCGAGAATTGTCTAAGAGAACATCACTGCTGATTAAATGGATAGCTAGTCAGACCTGATTCTTAAAAAAACATGGACCAAACCAAAGAGTTGCACTAAACCCAGCTAAAGAGTAATCAAAATAGACACATAACTGAAGACACTATTAAGTTGCAGAATGAAAAAAAGTATCTGCATTCTAAAGTTAGTTGGAGAAATATGACACATTTCTCTCTTCTTTGAAAGGAATTATATGTTCTGATTCTTTCATAGAATCTCTTCTGTAGAAAGCTAAGTATGTGGAAAAGGCTCACTGGTAGTCACCTTAAGTGTAGCCAAAACACCTACTGAATCTAGGCGTTCAACATTCCATAGTTTCTTCTTAGTAGACAGAAACATTAGTTAAGAAATAAACCCTGCAATAATGTAGTTAACATTTTTCACATCTACTTTTATTTAAAAAAAAAAAAAAGAGAGAGAGAGAGAGAGAGAAAAAGTTCAAGAAGCCATTTCTGAGCTGCAGTCCTATCAACCTCTTACAGAAATTAACTATACCATAGACAGTCTACAAGCAGACTTGCTGGAGATAGCAGCCTTACCTTGCACTGCCCTGCCACACAGATCGATGTCCCATTTTGGTCACAGGGTGTTCCATCTATCACCTTTTCAGCTTGTCTCACATAAAATCTGTAGCCTATTGCACGGCAATTCAGCTCACACTTTTGACCTCCCTTAACTGTGAAAAGACACAAAAGTCACCATTATGAAGATCACATCAGTATTTTTAAAAATTAAAAGGCCATTAAACTAACACTAAGGTTTGACAGGCAGAAGCAAATAGGCAAACTAAATGCAATGTGAATAACTACATCAAATAAACAGTGACTAAGAAACCAACGCCAAAGTAAGCATTGCAACACACCTGAGGA
>VWYK01012136.1:0-15224 GCA_013399775.1 Semnornis frantzii
TCTTCAGAGCACTCCCTAGCTCCTCTGATAGTTTTGATCTGTCACTTAGCTGGACCATTGTGCAGGGAGAGGAGGGTCTGATCAAATGGAAGAGGATAGAACACAAGCAGTGGGAGGGATCTCCAGGCACTAATGGAGGGCAGTTGCCTGTCCCCTTTTATACTGATTTTTCAGAGCCCTGGTTAGAGGATTCATGTCCTCATTGGCAGTAGAGGGCTGAGTAAAAGCCACAAACAGTTCTGGGAGTAGAGTCTGGAATCTTATCAGCCTCACAAACTTTTAACTGCCAGGTCTACCAGCTGCAAGTATGGTCTTCTTTGGGGGCATTGTATGGAATGAGAGTCCTAAAGGCTCTCTCATAAAAAGGCTTTTGGCTTGCTCTATTAAATAATTAAGCCTCTCTTCCTGGGTCTGTGCCAATAAATTGCTTCTGGTTTCTTGTAAGAAAACCATGAGCCTGAGTTCTGTTATGGCAAGTCACAGTTGCTGGTTTTATTTGGACACAATTTCTAGTCATTAAATTAACAATCTTTCAAAGATTAGAATCTATTGTACTACAAAGGCTTGCAAGTTCAGTAGGCTGCCTTCAAACTTCTTAGCCCTGAAACAACAGCCAGAGCCACTGCCTTTGGTACTGGTTTGTTGTGTTCAATATCTTCAATTCCTGTGTAAAGTAACAAGGTCTGAGAGTTCACAGGGCCACAGGATGTCAGGGGTTGGAAGGGACCCAAAGAGTTCATCCAGTCCTAGCCCCCTACCAGAGCAGGACCAGACAATCCAGCTCAGGGCACACAGAACACATCCAGACAGACCTGGAAAGGCTCCAGAGAAGGAGACTCCACAACCTCTCTGGGCAGCCTATGCCAGGGCTCTGGGACCCTTCCAGGCAAGAAGTTGCCCCTTGTGTTGAGCAGGAACCTCCTGTGCTGCAGCTTCCATCCACTGCTCCTTGTCCTATCCCAGGCAGCAGTGAGCAGAGCCTGTCCCCTCCCCTCCTGACCCCCAGCCCTCAGATAGTTATAAACATTGATTAAATCCCCTCTCAGTCTTCTCTTCTGCAGCCTAAGCAGCCCCAGGTCCCTCAGCCTCTCCTCACCAGGCACTGCTCCAGTCCCCTCATCATCCTCATAGCCCTCTGATGGACTCTCTCCAGCACATCTCTGTCCCTCTGAAACTGGGGAGCCCAAAAGTCAATGCAGGATTCTGAACACAGCTCTGAAGCCCTGAACTATGGGTGTGGTCTAGAGACTTGAAGTCTCCAAGGTTTGCAGTCTGAGCTCCCAGTGAGCTGGCTGGCAGCAGGGCAGGTTTGGAGCAAGGGCCTGAATGCATTATCTCCTGTGAGGAACCGCTTCGTGTTCCAACAGTTGCACCTTGGCTGCCTTTCTAGTTGCATCTTGCAGCTCAACATAAACACCTTCTGTAAGAGAGCAGAAAACAGCCTTTGAAGAGTAAAACAACAATGGACCTTGATGGGTTTTCATTGTCATCACACAAGATCAAAGAAGACCTGAGAGCTGCGCTTTCTGCCCAGAACTGGAAATAACACTCTTAATTACACAAGTGAGCAAGTCTGAAGGAGTTCTTCCTTCAAAGGGAGGAATGTTGCACTTCATGCTTCAGCTTTTGTGCTCTTTGCAGCATGTTACTGTTGAAAAATTGCACCTGTCCCCTAATGGAAGACTTGCAGGTAGAGTTTTCCCAGACTGGTCTCGTAGATACCTGAGTTAGACTCAGCGTCAGATTATGTCACCCGATGCAGTAATGTGGTCATGGTGAGAATGAGACTACACAGAAAAAGGGAAGGAAGTGTCGGCAGTGGTGATGAAGATTAATAATGTGCAGGTACTGGAAGCACAGTTGGTACTTTGCAAGCTCCTCTTTCTCCTCCTCCATGGAGGAGAACCTGTACTTTTCAGCCTGCTAACCTAAGTGATACTCTCAAGATCCCTATTTTGGACTCGGGCTCAAAGGTCTTTTCCAACCTGGTTAATTCTGTGATCTTCCACCATGTTGAGTACCAAAAATGTATCTCCACTAATGGAGCACTTTTGTGGCTTGTTCCAGTGTAGTTTTTAACCTCCAACATCATTGTGAGCAATTGACTTTTGCTACTCTTATACTTTCTGTTAGGACATCCTCCATCGGTTTTAATTACTCCCTGTCTTTACACCTGGCCATTACCATTTGCTATTGTATTTCTCACTTGGCTGTTAGAAAAAGCAGTCCCTGTTTCCAGTAGTATGTTTTACAGACTGACTCTCACCCATCACAAATCACTCCAACACATCTCCATCCCAAAGTTAAAGTCAACCTTCCATTTCTCCTCAAATGCCTTCACTGATTTGGTGTGAGTCAGAGAGACACCGCATGGAGTCCATTGCCTTGGGTGCACTGTTTAAGACTATTTCTTACTCCTGCTGTTGGTGACAAGCAGTGTGGCCCTGTTCTGTGCTTCACCAGCATTGTGGCCATCTGGCTGGGCAACTACAGGTCAGGAAGTGGTGGTTAGGAGGCACTGGTTTTGGTCTTGCAAAGGTCTCAGTTGTGGTGCCAGATGTGTTGCCTTCTGGAATGGACAATTCATACTGCACCTCTGCTGGGGGTGGAGGGAAGGTAGTGAAGGGGAAAATAGGGGGAAAAGACAAGAGAATGTGAAGGGCATTTGTATGGTTTGAAGTGGTTGCTGGAGCAAGGTATAAAAGACATTGAACTGAAAGGAAAAAAGGAAGAAACTTGAGAACTGGAAGGTTGACATTGGGATGGAGATGTTTGGAGTAATATGTGACAGGAAACGTTTCAGAGTGATGAAAAGTCTTTAAAATGCCCACTGCTTAAATTTGGGATTTCTGTGTTCTTAAGGAACCAACAGAATAATTCTGTATTATTCTACATCTAATTGTGTGGCCAAAGTGCAAGTGCTCAGGGTAGTAAACTCCTGCAGGCTTCACTTTAGGTTCTTCTTTACTGCATCTCTCAGTGGTAGGACGAAAGACACCTCCCTGACAGCTTAACTGTCAGATGGAGAACCAGAGGAGATTGCAAGATGGCAGTGATGGACTGGAGCTTTCAGGTCTTCAGTGAAGATACTGCCAGTGTAGGTTCTGTGGAGGAAACTGCTGTCTTAAAATTGAAAACAGGATCAGTCCAAGAAATGTCCCTGTGCTCCATAAAACGAGGATAGATGTTTCCATGCTGAGTGCCAACCTTGGATCCTGGCTTTTCTGACTTCCTGAGTAAAATTTATATGACAAATACTTGGCCTGCCTTTATTTTCCTCCATAAATGATGATGAGTCTTTGTGATGAGTTTGCCACCAATGTGCAGGCTTAGCAAACTCCACCAAGTACTTCCTAAGGAAGGAAGGAGCCCAGCAAATAATTATTGTGAAGTCAGAAGTAGGGTTTGAAAGAAAAATAAAATTATGCTGGATAGCTTTCTTTAGGGAGGAGACCTGAAATGTGGAAAAAATGTGGCAGAGAAAATTGTCTTTTCATCACTTAATGTGGGTAAATGTAAAAAACATTTAGAATCCTAGAATGGTAAAGTTGGAAGTGACCTCGAAGCTCATCCAGTTCCAACCCTCTGCCATGGGCAGGGACACCTCCCACTAGCACAGGTCACTCAAGGCCTCCTCCAACCTGGCCTTGAACACCTCCAGGGAGGGAGCAGCCACAACCTCCCTGGGCAACCTGTGCCAGTGTCTCACCACCCTCACTGCAAACAACTTCCTCCTGACATCCACTTTCAATCTCCCCTCTGCCACTTCAAACCCATTCCCCTTGTCCTGGCATTCCCAGACCTTGTCAATAGTCCCTCCCCAGCCTTCCTGTATTACCTTGTAGATCCTGGAAGGCTACTCTAAGGTCTCCTGGAAGCCTTCTGTTTTCCAGGCTGCAGAGCCCCAACTCTGTCAACCTGTCCTCACAGCAGAACTGCTGCAGCCCTCTCAGCATCTTGGTGGCCTCCTCTGGACTGTCCCAAACAGTTCCATGTCCTGCTTGTGCTGGGGGCTCCAGAACTGCACACAGGACTCCAGATGCATCATGCAGAAGTCTTAAGATTTTGTTTGTTGTTATATTTATGTATCCTTGGGATGATTTAACTTACACCTAGGAGTCTAGTGAATTCACCAAGCCAAGTAAAATATTCATTGGAGTAATTGGTTTGGTTCAACCTCTCATGGCTACAGCTTGGAAGTATCCACACTGCTGCCTTCAGAAATGCAGCATGTTGATTCACCAACTCTTTTTTTTTTACTCATTCCATATGTTTACTGTGCTTTGCAAAAATCTCATTAAATAACTGAGGTAGCACTTTCCAAGCAATATTTGGTTATATTTTTAGGTCAAAGTTTAAGTGGTATCCAGAGTGAATCCTGTTTAAAGTGCAAGACACACCAGAAATTCTCTGCTGTAAATATTTTTGCAGCCCAGCCCTGGCTAGATCAGTACTTACACAAGTGATCAGAACATAGTGAAAAGTTAACTGCTCCATCCCAAAATAGTCATCTGTTAATTCACTTCGATGTGCCTAAATGAAGTGTAAAATTCATTAATGTGCTGGCTAGGCAGCTCTCACTGTAAGATGCTGGCTTCAGTGTTGCTATGATGAATTCATTATACCCCCATAGGCTTTCCTCTCTCCTCCCCTCTGCGCTGGGCACCTGCCTCAGACCATATGGTTCTGGAAAATCTTGATTGAAAGTGTTCTCTCAGGGAACAGTGCTGGAGAGAACCTAGCTGGCTTTTGGTGTCTAAAAACATTGTGGAGACCTTCTGTTTCCATGTGGAGGAGCAGGAACTTGCAGCCTGGCACAGGCAGGTGACTCGTGCCAGGGACAGGCTTTTGCTTTCGATGAAATCCTGCCCAGTGCTGGCCAACTCGCCTACCTTTTACAGTTTGTTCCCTTCCAACTGAGACTTGCTGGAGCTGAGGAGCCTCTTGTGGCTGTGTCCTTATGAAACCTCTCCTGGCCTCTCTTGCTGGCAAGGCTGTACATGGCCATATCCTGTCGCAGGTCCAGTGCACGATCCAAGTTCTTGTGTGTGGGCACCACGGGTGGTGAGGCAGGCTGGTGGAACTCTGCTCTCCTCAGCTGGAGTTTTAGCCACCTGCCTCTGCCAGGCATCAGACTTGCAGTGCTGTTCTCTGTGTCATGACAGAGGGGAGATTGAAACTTGATGTTAGCAAGGAGCTCTTTGCAGTGAGGATGGGGAGACACTGGCACAGGTTGCTGAGGGAGGTGGTGGAGCAGAGAATCACCGAATGTGATCTTCAATGATTCTGTGCTCCACGACCTTCCTGGAGGTGTTCAAGGCCAGGTTGGATGAGACCTTGAGTGACCTGTACTAGTGGGAAGTATCCCTGCCTGTGACCTTTGAGGTCCCTTCCAACCTAAACCATTCTATGGTTCTGTGTCTTCCCTTCCCCACGCATTGTCATGATGGTTAGAAGTGGAGATTATAAAATTGAGGCAGACATTAGGACCAAACTGTGTTCAGTTTTGGGACCCCCAAGAGGGATATTTTGCTGCTGGAGCAAGTTCAGAGAGTCTTGTGTCTTCTGAAGGCTGTTTAAGGCCTGTTCAAGGTTTCTTGGTCCTCTTGTCACCTGTCATTGCCTTGGCAGTTGGGCTAGATTAAAAGGATGACTGAAGTCTCTCTAATTTTCTTTATTTCAGGTGTGCCTGTGTCTCTTGCTTTGCTTTGCAAACATGAACATTCCCAATAGCTGGATCAGAGCACTAGGGTCAAGACTATTGGTCTCATACCCTTGCAGCTGCCTTTGGCTCTTAGAAGACTAATGTGGATCTGATCATCAAATAATTGCACACCTCTTCTTCACATGTCTCTTGAACTCTACTTAAATTTTACTTTGATAACTGCCCCTCCTGCCTTTGTTCATGAAACAGTTTTCTGGCTTCAGGCAGTGCTGCTGAGAAACTGGAAGTATTGGATGGGGTTTTACTAGAAGCACAGTTTATAAAAGCTGATCAGCACCTTGGATGATGCAATCTGAAAAGAAAAAAAAAGATGACTTCATCTGAAAAGAAAAAAAAAAAGATTTCCCAAAACAGCCTCCTTTATTGTTTATTGCATCATAGAGCTTAAACGTTGGCTGAACATTGAATCAAGGAGCCAAATGCCACTATTCCTGCATTTCATTTTTATTTCTGGCCATATATAGCTTTAAGAATATTTCTTTTAGAGAGATGGAAGTCTGCTCCCAGCACAGGATGACTCTTTATGAGCAATTTTCTCTGGCAGAAGAAGAAAGCTGTGATGCAGCTATTTACATATTGACAATAAATATGGTCTTGTGCTGTTACCACATAGAAGTCTTATTCCATTAGGAACATTTTATGTAGTAGCAAATAGAATTTTTGTACTGAAGCAAGTGTGAGAGATAAAAATGTTTATAAACAACTTCTAATGTCGTGCGCTTGGTCTGTGCCTGGTACTGTGTGGTGCTGGTGATAAGAGTGAGGAATTAGGGAGAGTGCCATCACAGGCACATAGGAGCTGCCTGTTGCAGTGGGATTCAGGGTTTTGTAGTCTTTATGGGTGTGTTTCATGTGTAACTTAGTGGCACATCTTCAAATGTGTTTGTAAAGTTTGTGTATGCACGATGCTGTGGCAGTAGTGATCATGAAAGCTGCATCTCCTGAGACACAGCTGGCACTGGCGCCTCTGAGAAACAGGCTCTGTGCTTCTGTCTTGCCACTGCTCTTTGAAAACCTGCTGGGCAGTAGAGAGCTCAGGTGATTGTAGGAACCATGTGGAGGGTGATGGAGCACTGGAATAGGCTGCCCAGAGAGTGAAGTCTCCATCTCTGGAGACATTCCAAACCCCTATGGACTTGTTCCTGTGTGACCTTCTTTAGGTCAACCTGCTGTGGCAGCGGGGTTGGACTTGACTTCCAGAGGTCTCTTCCAACCTCTACCATTCCGTGATTCCTTTTTCACAGAAAGAGTAGAAGATTGTTTTCCAACTTGTGCTAATCAGAGCAAGGATTACCTGAAATGTGCTATCAAAAAAGACTAAAGTATAGACTGTATTTTTTTTCCCCCCACATTGTTATTGTAGAAGCTCTCAGCATCTTTCAGCTACACAATGTTCTCTTACACCATAAGATTCCTTAGTTGTGTGGATTTATATACTTGTAAGATGTCTGTAAGGCTTACTTGGGTTAGTTTCCCACAATTCTAAAGAGCACTTGCTCATGTTAAGTGTTTTCTAAATGAATGGAATTGTTTTGCATAGTGGCAAAAATTTCCTTGGCATTTCCACCGTAGCCTCATGAAAGCTTAGTGCCAATGCATGCAGAATCCCTTGGGTCATCTGCCCACGTATAGAAGTAAAGGACAGAGAGAGTCCTGTTTGTTTGTGTAGGGCTGCTGTGTGCTGAAAGGAAGGTTGTGGTGCCTTGCTGCTCTGAGGGCTGTGTTGTGCTGTGCATAAACCAGTCTGAGACTTGCTGCGTGTGTGTGCTTGGTCGTGTGTGCATGCAAACCAATTCCTGCTGGCAGGATAAACTGCTGCACTTTGTCTCCTAAGAGAGCTGGCAAAATAAAAGTGGTCAGTTTATTGCAGAATCATATAATGGTTTAGTTTGGAAGGGACCTTCAAGATATCCATGCCATGGGCAGGGGGACCTCCCACCAGCTCAGGCTGCTCAAGGCCTCATCCAACCTGGCTGTAAACACCTCTAGCCAGGCAGCATCTACAACCTCTCTGGGCAGCCTGTTCCAGTGCCTCATCACCCTCACCCTGAAGAATATCTTCCTAATAGTCGATCAAAATCTCCTCTCTTCCTGAACCTTCTCCAGGCTCCACAGCCCCAGGTCTCTCAGTCTGTTCCCACAGGGAGGTGCTCCAGCTCTCTGATCATCTTCCTGGCCCTCCTAGGGAGCTGCTTCAGCAGTTAGATGCCCTTCTTGTGCTGAGGGCACCATTACTGCACGCAGTATTCAGGCTGAAGGAGCACTCCTAAATCACAGAATGGTAGGGGTGAGAAGTGGCCTCTGAAGATGGAATCCAACCCCCCGAGCAGAGCAGGATCACCTAAAGCAGATCACACGAACACTTCCATGCAAGCCTTGAAAGTCTCCAGAGATAGAGACTCTACCATCTCTCTGGGCAGCCTTCTCCAGCCACCCTCAAAGAAGTTCCTTCTTGTGCTTAGGTGGAACTTCCTTTGTTTGAGTCTGTGCCCATTACCTCTTCTCAAAGGAAGAGCCTGGCCCCATCCTCCAGACACCCCCCCGCCTCAGCCACTTGTGAGCATCACTAACAACAAGCCCATCCTTTTTTCCCCGAGAGACGCAGGCAACCCCCCTCGTGGGTGACTCAAAGGGCACAACAACAAAGGAAAACCTCAAGCGAGCGTTTTCCCCTCTTTGTGCACCCTCGGAGCGGCGCGGAGGGTGGCTGCTCGGGGCTGGCAGGTGTAATCCCCTCGGCCGAGCGCCGCCCGGTGCGGCGGCAAAGGGCTATAATTAGCGGCGCAGCTAAGCAGCGCCGGCGGGCGGCGAGCCCCAGCGAGCATGTGCTGCATTCCGCATGTGCCTGCCGCTTATTGGCGGCCGCCGTTGCTGCTGCCGGTTTGATAGGTTTGCCCAGGAACCTTTATGCTGCATTACAGACATAGATACAGAGGTACCCTGTGTGCGTGTGTGTGCTCTGCCGCGGGAGAGAGGTGCTCAGCAGCTCCCAGCCTAAAGGAAAAGCCCCGCTGGATGAAAGGCGCTGGGGCTTTGTTGCCAAACATCAGCACTTAAGGGACCGCTGGCTGGGAGCGGAGAGGTCAGGAAGGAGTTTTGACTTGGTGGTAATTACTTTCAGGTCTTTATCTCTCCGGTAAGACAGTCATGCATGAAATGAATACTGTTAATCATGTCATCTGTTTAATTTGATCTTGCTTTCATTAATATCGTGTGTTCTCCGGTGGGAGAGCCGTCGGATTGCACAGCGTTAGAGGAGAGTGGGTTTAGTTCAAAAATGCAGTGTATTTATAGAACAATATTGTTCCATTGAAAACAAAAATAAATAAAAAAGGAGCCTGTGCATGTGAGTGATTTTTACTGACTGCCTTTTGTTATGCTAATGTGAGTATTTCTTTTATTGGGATGTTTTCTGCAGCCGAATTGAATCGGAGCATTTATAACTGTTGGCATACGGGGATGGATCTCTATAAATAGTGATTAGCTGAAAGAATAATTCTGTGAAGTGTCCTTTAATTTGATCACGGCAGTAACTATCTTGATGGCTCTCTTGCAAGAAGATAGAGGGATGAGGAGTAATATGCTATTGTTCTTTCAACAGAGATGCTGGAGCCTTCATGTTTGGGTGGATTCTTTGTTTCATCCGCTGGGTTTTATTTTAAGTGGCTTTCAAAATGAAAGTAAAGCCACTCTGCCTGGTAGATTGCAGTGCATCCCTATGCTTGCACACGCCTGTGTTTTATATATAAAATGTATTGTTGTCAGAGGCTGAATTTTGGCCCAAAGCCCTGTTTATTGTCAGGACTGCCTTCAGCAATAAAACGAAACAAGATCTCTATGCCAGTCTTTTCCTCGGTGATTGAGGCTGTCACAGGATTTATGAGAGCATCAGAACCATCTAAGTTCTCTTCATACTTGACCTACAGATCAATTGATCACAACTTTCCCTATAAAAGCCATGCATATTTTATGAGCACATTTTCACGGGGAAAGCTGTGCAGGGCACGAGGAAGCCAGCGCTGAAGTATATATGTAAAAAACAGTCTCTTCCCATAGTCATGCCCCATTTCATGACTTTTGGATATTGGAGCTGACTGTTGAGGCTTCAAAGTTAATGTCCTTGTCTGTGTCAGACTCCAGAGCCCACACGAACTTGGATATTAAGTCACCAGTCATCTGGCTGGCTGGCTGCCACCATGCGTCTGAGGTACGAGTAGATTGTCTCAGCCAGGATCAGAAAGGTGTTAGGAACCAGAGCTATTTTTGTAGCAGTCTTCACCTTTCCCTCTGCACCTACCTGGGAAGATGGTTTTTTTTTTCCTGCTGTCCAAACCAAAGCAAAACCTGAGTTTATTCACTCTTAAGCTGTAGGGTATGAAACTCTGTTACCTCCTGAGTAGAAACCCTTCAAAGTGGCCATTTCTTCAGCTGCTAACTTTGCATAGCTGTGGGTGCAGCAGATACTTCAGCTATTTCTGCTAACGTGCTCAAGAGGGAAAGTATTTGGGAGGTTTAATCACAGCTGGTACCAGTGTCTGTGTTTTTGTTTTTGTGGTTGGTCGGTGGTTGGGTTTGTTTTGGTTGTTTGTTTGGTTTTTTGGTGTTTGGTTTTTATTTTCTGTTGACTAAAATAGTTAGCTCTGTGTTTACATTCACCTGGGGTTTATTTCCAAAGTCGTTTTTCTCCCTGCAGCCTTGGAAGGTGGCATGTTTTGCATAGTAGCAGTGAAAGCAGGACAGGGGAGGACTGGAGCTGTGAAGGCGTTGTTGTTCTCAAGCTCTTTTCACATTCCCTTTGTTGCTCCCAAATTGCCAACCAAAAAAGTATCTTAAAGAGGTTTTAAGTTCATCTCTGCCTTTTGACTTCTCGTTTTTAGCAGAAGCTTACCTGAAGTAATTTATTTACATCTTTGTGACCTTGCTACAGCGTTGCACGGAGTGGTAAATAAAAGTGATGTTAGTAATAAAGAAATGTAGGAAATAATATCCCCAGCTGGGTGATATATTTGTCACAACCAGACAGTTTATTTTCAGGAGGCAAGAGGCTGGTATTTTTCTGTCTCATATATTGAGCTATCACTATGTGCAAGCAACATAAGGCTCAGTTGGAAAAATGCTGTGAATGTTCATGTATGTTAGTGGTGGCCACAGGTAACCCCCACACAGACTGCCACTGGAGGACTGCACCAGCAGCTGTTTCAGTGTGGGTATCTCTGCCTCCAGAGAGAGCTGTGATGATCTATGCAAGCATCACCAGAAAAAATGACAGATGTGAGACTAGAACTGGTGACACTGTAATTTAAACTCACAGTGCCCTAACAGCAAGGGATATGCCACTTAGTTATTGCTCCTCTTTTGTCCCAACCTCGGTTTTCCTTCAGGGTAAACAAAGATGACAAATGGAAGCAACAGTTTGGGTGGATTACTCACTGAAAAAGTTACCAGCTTTGTTGCTATCAGCATATTTTAATGCCAGCCAGCCTACTGCTATGGGAAATGGAGCATGCTGCAGTGAGTTTCTTGATGTGCAAGTTTTTAATTGCTCTTAGGAGCTGCACATGTAGCCCGTTTGCTCTGCACCTCTGTGAAGTCTTATTTCTCATGTTGTCCTGTAGGTAAATCTCCAGCTCCTTCTGTTATGTGCAAGGGAACCTTCTTTCCAACCAGGAATGCAGTGCATGTGGGTGTAAGGCTACAAAAAGATGTTTCAGAAATCAAGGCTTCAAGTGATTTTTAGGTAGAGGTGGGGGAGGATCACTTAGACAATCTAACACCAAGATCTGTTTGTGTGGAGGTGAATGTGGTGTTAACACTTCCAATGCCCTATCAGCACTCCTTAAAATCCAGTAGAGATTGAAATACTCCTTGGAGCTTGATGGTTTTCAGAAACTAAAACTACTTTGGCTGCTAGCTAGGGGTGGATATATGCAGTAAACTGAATGCCTGTGATAAACACTGCTCTGGTTTATTAAGATTTTAAGTCTTCCTACTGCTACGTGGATTTTGCATTACTTAAACCCACCCCAAGTTTAAAGGGGAAAGATGATACTTAAGGTTAATGCTTTTTTTTTTTTTGTTGTTTCTTTTGTAGTCTGCTAGCAGTGAAACAGATACTCCTGAAAAGCAGTCACAGGGATTTAAAGCATTACCACAGTGTTTATTTTGCAGGATTTGTACTTCTCTGCCTGAGAGTTTTTAAGTCTAGTTGCAGTTAAGTGATATATGTGTAGAGGTTTACATCAGAATGAGGGAAGTGGCACTGTGCCCTAAAGCTCCTTTTCCATTTTTTCTGTCTGCAGCCAGCTCTAGTTAGGGCTTTGCTGATGAAATGTGTGTTCACGTGGTCGAGACATTCAGTAGCTCATCTATAAATGCTTATTACCAGGCTTGGAGAGTTCATGGGAAATCAATAGCCTGTTTGCTGTATTTTCTTGGGTGCAGGTCTTTTTATTCTTTTAGATCTGGTAACTTGGGAGCTGGGGAGTCGCAGGATGAGCCCTCTTGGTGGGAATTCCTCCTGAGTTAAGTCGGGCAGGCTGTGTTATCATGATACTCTTCCCACACTGATGCAGCAGCACTAATTAGTGGGGTCAGAAATGTGACTGTGGATGCAGACAGCTGCTGCCCCACGTTGGGTGCTTCCCTGCTTGGGGACTGGGCACAGGCAGGGACTTGTGGTGGAGAAGGTCCTGGTCTGCCCATCTCCTGCAGGGCTCACCCTCACCTGGCACAAGTTATTGTGGGAACTGTGTGGAATCATGAACTTGAAGAATAGCTGAAATCAGCCTGGCTGTAGGCAGTCGTGTGCCAAACATTTGCAGTGTCTAGGAGAAGGTTGTGTTTGGTAGAGAGATGAAAGAAGCAATGTCCTTGCACTCCTCACAGCTGCAGTGGTGTGGTGAATTGAAAACAAAATGGATATGATTAATTTGATTAATTTTGATCCCCCTCCCCCCACTTAATCTCCTGTTATGATTAATTTTAATAGTTCCCACATTTATTACCTGCGGTATTCAGTGTGGCTTGATAGATTTAATGCAGAATACAACTAGAAAATGGTAATCCTGGCTGCTATTATCTTCATAATCCTGGTAAAGGGATTCCTGTCTCGGCTTCACGTTGTCTTTCGTGGCTGTGCTTCAGCCACCTGTAGCCACATCTGCTCTGCTCTGGTCTTTCTGTGAAGCACCTGAAGCTTCCAGACCCTCACTTGTAAACATGTCACTGTAAAACATGAATTGTCCACTCCCTTTCATAACAGTCATAATTTGGTTGTATGCCCTGTCCTGCAGCTGTCTCATACTGCTGTGATATATTGGTTTATTAATTGAAACATTATATTATTTATACTGCTGGGGATTATATGGCCAACTCCTTTTTCTGGCTGCATGTCTGTTCAGTCTTGTAGAATGAGTTGACTGTGTCCATTCATACCTTCCTAATATGAATGCACATACCCCATCTGGAGTCCTGTGTGCAGTTCTGGAGCCCCCAGCACAGGAAGGACATGGAACTGTTGGAGTGGGTCCAGAGGAAGCCACCAAGATGCTGAGAGGGCTGCAGCAGCTCTGCTNAAATCTCAATTAATGGCAAAAAGAAAAGAAAGGATTTTAAGTCCTCACTTCTCTTTCAAGGGAGCTCAGCGTTTTGGAAGCTGATAGACTAGCCCAAGGATTAGTCTGTTCTGTTCCCTGATTAAGAGGTTTGTAGAAACACAGTCTGTAGCAAGGTTGTGCCATGCACAGTGCTACTTGTATGGGTTAGTTATGGATTTACAGATTGCGCAAGATTGGAAAGGACTCTCAAAGGTCATCTTCTCCAAACCCCCTGCCATGAGCAGGGACACCTCCAACTAGATCAGGCTGCCCAGGGACACATCAAGGCTGACCTTCAATGTCTCCAACAACAGGACCTCAACCACATCCCAGGGCAACCTGTTCCAGTGTTTCTCCACTCTCATTTTGCAGGACTTCCTCCTGGTGTCCAACCTAAATCTGCCCTGCTCCAGTTTCAAACCACTGCCCCTTGTCCTGTCACTACAAGCCCTTCTAAACAGTCTCTTCCCAACCTGCCTGTAGGTCATCTTCAGATATTGAATGTAGCTGTAGGGTCTCCCTCCCTGGAGCCTTCTCTTCTCAAGGCTGAACAGCCCCTACTCATAGAAGTGCTTCAGCCCTCTGATCATCTTGGTGGCCCTCCTCTGGACCCACTCCAGCAGGCCCATGTCTCTCTTGTGCTGGAGGGCTCCATAGCTGGCCATAGTACTCCAGGTGAGGTCTCACCAGGGCCAAGTGGCAGAATCACCTCCCTCAACCTGCTGGGCCACACTGCTTTTAATGCAGCCCAGCCTGATGTTGACCTTTGGGCTGCAAGTGCCCATTGCTGGCTCCTGTCCAGCTTCTCATCCTCCAGCCCCCCCAAGTCCTCCTCTGCAGGACTGCTCTCAACCTCATCAACCCCCAATCTGTACTGATTGCCCCAGCCTAGGTGCAGGACCTTGCACTTTGCCTTGTTGACCCTCATTTGTGCCATCTGACTGGAGAGCAATGTGAACATCCAGGGTTGCAGTAGTGTGCCTATTGTCATTAATTTGGGAGCATTTGCATCTCTTTATGGTGCATGGTTATCACTGGCTCTTTAAGGTTTTGTAGGTAATGATGCTGAAGGAGTGATGTTGATGCAATGGGCTGTGTTGGGCTGTGGTGCAAATGCATAACATCATAGAGTTTCTCTTCCCAAATGTTTCCTGCCTGCTTAATCTGGGCAGAAAAAGGCTAGACAGCAAGAGACAAAGAGAGACAATAACACTGGAGCATCTTTTATGTGACCACAAACTGTGGCTTTGCAGAGGAGTCTGAACAGTCTGTCCTTTAGGATTATAAAACATCACTGCAAATGTCTTTAAAAAGAGTGAGAAGTATTCTAAGATCAGTGTAACTATTCCTGTCTCTATGAGCACTTAGAGCACAAACTTCCCAGGGTAAGGATGATTTCCTTCTGTCTCAAAGTCTTAATTGGCATTGGATATTTTGGGCATTGCAGTCATCTGGAAATGAGCATGCAGCTTTGTGTTGCTGCCGTGACCTCACAACAGCAGCCTGGTCAGCAGACATGTCAGGCAGATGGGAAATTACAGCTCCTCTTCTTCCAGCTACATCAACCCTACTGCAATCCATGCTCTCGCCCCATCCACCCACTTCCCATTTTCCTTTAGCTTCCTGTGGGGTGCAGAGATTCCTCTTTTAGCTCCTACCTCCCCAGGGACTGGGTGAAGCTGGGCAGAGTCAGTACAGTTGCTGTTCACAGGATGTTAGGGGTTAGGAGAGACCCAAAGAGCTCATCCAGTCCAACGCCCCTGCCAGAGCAGGACCAGACAATCCAGCTCAGGGCACACAGCAACACATCCAGACAGGCCTGGGAAGGCTTCACAGAAGGAGACTCCACAACCTCTCTGGGCAGCCTGTGCCAGGGCTCTGGGACCCTTCCAGGCAAGAAGTTG
>VWYK01012137.1:7779-19197 GCA_013399775.1 Semnornis frantzii
AGGGCTGGGAATGGCAGGAGAAGGGGAATGGGTTTGAAGTGTGAGAGGGGAGATTGAAAGTGGATGTTAGGAGGAAGTTGTTTGCAGTGAGGGTGGTGAGACACTGGCACAGGTTGAGGGTGGTGAGACACTGGCACAGGTTTCCCAGGGAGGTTGTGGAGCACAGAATCACAGATCAAAGATCACATTGGGTGATTCTGTGCTCCACAACCTCCCTGAAGGTCTTCTGTGCTCCACAACCTCCCTGCAGGTGTTCAAGGCCAGGCTGGACCAGGCCCTGAGTGACCTCTACCAGTGGGAGGTGTCCCAGCCTATGGCAAGAAGTTGGAACCAGATGATCTTAGAGGTCCCTTCCAACCTTCCCATTCTATAAATGCAAAGACCTTTAGCATCTAAAGAGTTGATCTGTGCCTTGGTACCAGCTGACCAAAACACATTGGGCTGCTTTTCCTCGACTGAAGTATTCTCTGAACATCAGCTCTAGGTCTTGCAGATCCTCTTTCCCTTTCTCCCTTGCATATAACTGTCAAGAGGTGTATCTGTTTTTGATCCCTAATCTGCCTCTCTGCTTCTGTTCCAATCTCAGCACAGCTGTTTGCAGAAGAAAAAGTCAACCTCCAGAAGTGGTTTGGTTGTTCCTTGGCCTTTATCCGTTTCTTGTGCACAACTGCAAGGTCTCTCTCTCCTTCTGCCTGTTAGGTAAATGGCTGTCTGCTAGACCCTGTGCCCCCTGTGATGATTAGGAAGGGCTGCAAATCCCTCCCTACCAGCATGATGGAAACTTCTATTGATGAAGGGATAGAGGCAGAAGGGGAGTCTGAGGAGGACCCTGCGCAGGCATTTGCAGCCCTCCAAGCCGCTCGCTGTGGGAAGCGACGTCACACCCTGGCAGAAGTTACCAACCAGCTGGTGATGATGCCAGGCACAGGTACAAAAGTTAGCAGAGACTCCTCAGAGCTCATTTCCTGCTCTCAGCACTCCATTTTGTCATCCCAGAATGAACACCATTAGGTTCTGAAAGCGACAAGCACAGGAGAGTTTCTTGGGGTTGAGAGTTCTTTGGGTTTGTTACTTAGAGTTTGGTATAAAGGCCAAAGAAGGGGGAAAAAACCCTAACAAAACACCCCAAAAACTGCTGTACAGAGAGTGTAAAACCAAAGCAGCAAACAACAGCTGGCTACAGTCATGTACAGCCCCAAGAGTGACCAGTAAAGTCTGGCAGGTCAGCTTGTTCTCTAAGTCACTAAGTCATTCAGCCCCTCAAGATGTGCTGGCAGAGTAAGTGGGGAAACCAAACTTTGGAATACCTGAGAATCCAGAAAGCAGCAAGAGGACCAAGCTTAGCTCAGGCTGGAACCTTATTAGGATACTCTGCAAAGAAAAAAACAAACCCAAAGCACTGAATGCCCTCCCAGGGAGCCAGTGGACATCATCTGCATAGCCTCTTACTGCTACGCTGATCAGCAGCAAATCCCTGTTCTGCTCCTGCAAGTGTTACACTGCAGCTACTTTATGAAACTTGGTTGTTTTTTTTTTACTGTTCTCTTTCCTCTAAGGAATGGTTTGAGCCTGTGGGAGTTTCCTTGCTAAATTACTGCTGTAGTTTTTCCTTTTATCCTGATTTTTTTGTCTCTTGTTTTTTCTAACAGGCAAAGTCTACTCGCTGGACGAAAACTCCTCTCTGGGCAGCATTGATTCAGAGTATGAGATGGGGTCCATTCAGAGGGATCTTAAATTCCTGGAGGACACTCCTTCCTTGAAGGAGATGGTGCTGACCAACCACCAGGCATCCAGGATGACAACCCCTTTCATAGGCCTGAGGCCTGCCAACCCAGCCATGCAGGCACTCACCTCCCAAAAGCGAGAGACCCACAACCGCTCTCCTGTCAGCTTCCGAGAGGGGCGCAGAGCTTCTGACACCTCCCTCACCCAAGGTGATCATGCTGAGGGCTGCAGCAGCTCTGCTCTGAGCACAGGCTGAGAGAGTTGGGGCTCTGCAGCCTGCAGAGGAGAAGGCTTCCAGGAGAGCTTGGAGTGGCCTTGCAGGATGTGAAGGGGGCTGCAGGAAGGCTGGGGAGGGACTATTGCCAAGGGCTGGCAACGGCAGGACAAGGGGAATGGGTTTGAAGTGGCAGAGGGGAGATTGAAAGTGGATGTTAGGAGGAAGTTGTTTGCAGTGAGGGTCGTGAGACACTGGCACAGGTTTCCCAGGGAGGGTATGGAGCACAGAATCACCCAATGTGATCCAGGATCAGGTTGGGTGATTCTGTGCTCCACAACCTCCCTGCAGGTGTTCAGTGCCAGCCTGGATGAGTCCCTGAGTGACCTGCACTAGTGGGAGGTGTCCCTGCCACCAAGCCACCTTAGTGACTCTCTTGTTACTCAGCTTGGCCCACATTTGCTCTGCTAAGCAGGCACAAATGAGCTGCTTTTTCTGATGAGGGTTTTTCCCCACCCCAGGAATTGTAGCCTTTAGACAACACCTCCAGAATCTGGCACGAACCAAAGGAATCCTGGAGCTGAACAAAGTCCAGCTGCTGTATGAACAGATGGGCTCAGAAGAGGAACCTTCTTTGACATCAACTGCCAGCCAGTTTCAGGACATCATTAATAGTCCTCCACAGGTACTTAAAGCTCCATCTTTCAGCTGTTAATGCTTTGGGACAGAGGAGGAGAGGAGAAGATGCTCTGGAGAACTGGGAGAAGCTGATGTACAGCCAAGGCTCCCTCTTCTTTGTCTTCTGCAGACAGAGATTGGACATTTACAAGCTAACCTTTGGCATCCTCATGGTGGCAGTGAGGTGGCCTGGTTAGCTTTCCAAATCCAGCATCTTATTAGTGCTTTTTAATCTGAAGGATGGCTCAGGTTTGACAGATCTCAGTAACATCTCTCCTTGTTAGAGCCTGTCTGGTGTAACTGTGAGCAGTGCAGAAGCTGAGTGAGCCTCATTTGTGTAGTGAAATGCTAAATAGCTCCTAGCAGCTGCCTGCCTTCTGTGGTTTGGAATGGAACAGGTCACAGAAAACAGGAATAGCTTCTGCTAAACCCCAGGAATGCAGTGGGTGAGGAGCACCCAGGCCCTGGAAGCACCTGAGGTTCCAGATGAAGCTCCAGCTGTTACTTTCTGACTGCTGGAAAAGAACATTTCTGACACCCACAAAGTTGTGGTGTTTTCACAAGAGCCTCTCCATGATGTAAACATGCTCCAGTGTTCACAGTGTGCTCATCACAACAGTTTCCTCCCCTCCTATGTCAGCACTCTCCAGCTTGCTAGAGATGCTGACTCTGTGCATGTCCCCTCCACTGCTGCTGAAAGCTTTCTGCCTTCTGTCATGAAGCTGTGAAATGAGACCTGCACTAAAGCACATTCAGAGCTGGGTGTTTTCACAGCCACAACTGGACAGTTACTGTTTCAGAGGGCAAGACAGAAAATCCATTACCTATATTCTAGTTACAGACCTGAGCCACCTCTCAGCAGAGAGAGCTCAGACCTTTGTCATTTAGGCTCTTCACCAAGTGGTGAGTGACACCAGAGGCCAACTATGAAACCTCTGCCAGGGGAAATCCTTAGAGAAAGGGTTGAGGCAGAAAAAAGCCTTTTGTGGGGTTGAAACTTGTTCCTCTTCTCTCTGCAGGAGGAAGCATCTCAGCAGCAGCAGGAAGCTGCCTCTGCATTCTCTAACAGTGCACATCCTCCACTGGTGTCCAGACAGCAGAGCTTGGAAACACAATACCTGCAACACAGGCTGCAGGTACCAGCCCTGCCCTCAGCTCAACTCACCACACACTCAGGAAAATCAGCCTGAGGCTAAATTCACAGGTTCCCAGATTGCATCAGGTTGGAAGGGAGCCTCAAAGCTCTTCTTGCCCAACCCCCCTGCAGGCAGCAGGGACAGCTCCAGCTGCAGCAGGCTGCACAGGCACACAGCAAGGCTGAGCTGGGATGGCTGCAGGGATGAGGCCTCAAGCACAGCCCTGGGCACCCTGTGCCAGTGTCTCACCACCCTCCCTGTGCACAGCTCCCTCCTGTGTCCAACCTAAACCTCCCCTGCTCCACTTTCAAACCATTGCCCTTTGTCCTATCACTCCAGGCCCTTCTGCACAGTCCCTCCCCAGCCTGCCTGGGGGTCCCCTTCAGATACTGAAATGCAGCCTTAAGGTCTCCCTGGAGCCTTCTCTTTTCCAGGCTGAACAGCCCCAGCTCTCTCATCCTGTCCTCCTAGCAGAGGCTCTCCAGCCCTCTGACCATCTTTGTGGACTCATGCCTGCAATGCAGTTTATAGCAGCCCTGCTTTCCTTGCAGAAGTCCTCTCTGCTCTCCAAAGCCCAGAACACTTGCCAGCTGTACTGCAAAGAGCTGCCTCGCAGCCTGGAACAGCAGCTACAGGAGCACAGGTAAGAGTCACAGAATGTTAGAGGCTGGAAGAGACCTCCAGAGATCATCCATCCAACCCCACCCCTGCCAGGGCAGGATCACCCAGAGCAGTCCTCACAGGAAGGCATCCAGGCAGGTTTGGAAAGTCCCCAGAGAAGGAGACTCCACAACCCCCCTGGGCTGTCCCAGTGCTCTGTCACCCTCACTGTGAAGAAGTTTCTCCTCATGCTGAGGTGAAACCTTCTGTGTTCAGGTTTGCATATTCTCTTCCTTGTCTTATCACTGTGCACCACCCAAGAGAGACTGGCCCCCTCCACGTGACACCCAAGATAGCTACAGCCTTGCCCTGTGTTGTGGATTTTTGCTGTTTCCAAAGAGGCAAACCCCAGAGCTTCCTAAAAGTTGATGGGGAGCAGCAGAGTTCAGAGAAAAGGAATTTGGGGGTTGGGGGGGTGGAAGGAGACTTCATTTTTGTTGGTAGGCAGTGACACCAAATTCTTCAGCTCCCAGGTGAGCAGCAGGATCCAAACACAAACAGAATTCCAATTAAACAGTCCATGAGGCTGACTTAATTCCTGACTAGGCAGTTAAAAAGGTTATCAAAAGGAGGTCCAGAGAAGCCTTTACATCTGCTGGGAGGTGAAGGCATTGGTCTGCTGGAGCACTAAACAGGGTGGCCCATGAGTTTTCCAGCCTGTCCTTCACTGCTTGCTGGAACTCTGAGTGACAGTGACTAGCATGCAAAGCCTTCTACTTAGTGCCTTAACCCTTCCAAAGACAAAAGTAATTGCTGTTTGTGTCCTTGCTTCAGGCTGCACCAGAAACGACTCTTCCTTCAGAAGCAGTCCCAGCTGCAGGCCTATTTTAACCAGATGCAGATAGCTGAGAGCTCCTTCCCAAGGTCGAGCCGACTGCCTCTGCCGTGCCAGGAGGAGCAGCAACAGCAGCAGCAGCAGCAGCAATCGAGCCAGTTCAGCCTGCAGCAGCCTCTGAGCCCTGTGCTGGAGCCTTCCTCAGAACAGATGCAGTGTGAGCCTTTCCTCAGCCAGTACCAGAAGGTGCAGCTGGAGCCACTGCCACCTTCGCCCCTCGCCAGCTCCTCGCGCCTGCCGCCGCCGCTCCCGGGGCAGCAGCCACCACAGTCCTATCCCTATCAGACTTGTGAACTGCCTGTTGTCACTTCTCCTGAGCCAGACTACCCAGAGCAGTGCCAGTATTCCATGGACCCAGCACAACAGAGCAGTGTAGCATTGCCTGACAGCCAGAGCAGCTCAGCTTCTCCCGAGGCCCAGTCGAACTATGATGCATTGACCCTCTCAGAACTGCCTGGACACTTTGATTGTGAAATGATGGAGACTGTAGATCCCCAGCACAGTGGCTATGTCCTGGTCAATTAATGCCATGGGCTAACAGAGGAGAGGAAGACAGGACAAATGGAGGAGGAGCATGTGAATTTTACTCATTTTGGTTTCATTCTTACCCCAAAGTTCATGGTAATTTTTGAACCCTTTTGAATTAAGAGGGGAGCTAAAAAAAAAACAACCAACAAAAAGTCCACCTTACTGGAAAAGCAAAGCAGGAGGTGGTGAGAACTGTTTGGCTGCTAGCTCCTTTGGCTGGTAGCAGGAGCTAGGGAACAGGTAGTGCAGTTTCATCCCACAAAGAACTGGTGTGCATGGGAGGCAAGAAAGAAAAAAGTGAATTTTAGAGGAAGGAAATGACCCCTTCTGAAAAAAGCAAAAAGGGAAGGGGGGGGGGGAGTTGGTCAGCATTCAGCTAACACTCACATGGAGACATGAGGCCAAGTGCACTCTGTGGTGTGCTGCTTGGCAGAAAGAAAAAGCAATAGTTTGCATTCACATTCAGGGTAGAGTTGGGTCTGTGCTGATGGCAACTCTGGAGACAGCAGAAGGGAGGTGGAAAGAAAGGAAAAGTTACACTTTGGCATCTGGTTGCTGGCTAAGGTACTGATCTGGAACTGCTCCACAGCAGCCTCTGGGGTCACCAGGGCTTGTAGACAGCCTCCACTGCTTCCTGCTGGCAAGTAAACAGCATTCCCCCAGCCTGCCAAGGAAGTTTGGTTGTCCACAAAGAGATGGTTCTGCATCTCTGCTAAGTGACATCTTGACTTTGTCAAAAGCTACCTGGAACTGTCAGAGGGCACCACAGGGGGTTGCAGAGAGCTCTGGGTGGGGATCAGAATGCTAAAGGACAAAGGGTTAGCTAACAGAGAGAGAGAAGACTTAGACTAGACATTGGGAAGAAGTTCTTCATCCCTGCAAGTGCTCAAGGCCAGGCTGGATGAGGCCTTGAGCAACCTGTTCTAGTGGGAAGTGTCCCCATGGCAAGGGGTTGGAACTGGATGAGCTTTAAGATCCCTTCCAACCCAACCCATTCTATGGATCTATGAATCTCTGCTAAGTGGCACCTTGACTCTGTCCAAAAGATGCCTGGAACTGTCACAGGGCACCTGAGTGGTTTGTAGACACCTCCAGGTGTGGATGGGAATGCTAAAGGATGAAGGATTAGCTGAGAGAGAGAGAAGAGAAGAAGAACCATGGGACAGATCAAGAGCTGCAGCCAAGGGGATTTAAAAACCCAACCAAACCCTACCTGGGTGGCTTTTGAGGCCCTTTGAGGAGGGCTGTGGCTTGGAGCAGTTCTGATTGGAAAGGATCCACCTGTTCTTCTGTTGCATTTTGACAACCACCCAAACTGGTTTGAATTTGCAGTCTGTGTTGCTGGTGGTTTATTGAGCTTTGTATGTTTGGACAGTTAGTTAGGCTCTTAGAATTTAAGGGTGAAAAACAAAAATCAATGAGCACCAACCCCTGTGAAGTGATAGTGCTGTGCCTTTTTCAGTTCTTTATCAGCCCTCTATGCTCTCTTTTTTTTTCCCCTTCCCCCTGAAGAAAGTAGATTAAAAGACCCCATTTATGTCTTTGCTGCAGCCAAAGTCCCTTCAGAGCTCATGTTCCACCGTGTGGAACGTGGCAGTTAACTTTCTTTCCTGTATATAGAAGATAAGAAGTATGACAGCAATATTTTAGCATCACAACCTGATGTACTCAAGCATTTCAAGAAAGACTAAAGAAAAACCTCACCAAGCCAGTTTGTCTCCAGAGCTTTTCAGCTGAGTCCCAGGAGAACCTGCAGAGAGTTTAGCTCTCCAGGTTTTTTGGGGGGGGTTGAAGTGTTGGAGGGGGCATTGCAGGGTGGAAGCTGAAGAGGACACAGCACTCTTCTGAGCAAACTTTAAAGCACAATTGCAGACTCAAAGCACAAAAGCATGGCAGAGAAACTGATCACATGGCATAAAAACAATCAGCACTGCTGGGAGGTTTGGGGAGGCTGTGGAAGGGGTGGGTAAGCAGCCAGCATCTACAGCAATAAGCTCACCTTTGAGTGTGGCAGGGCTTCAGGCACTGCATTGGAGGCTGTGAAGGAGGGGAAGGTTTAACACCCCACAGAAGACATTTTGCTTCCTGTGTGCTACAGAGAGGCAACTCCAGTTGCTGTGCAGCCTGCTTTGATGATGGCCCAGCTCTGGGCAGCTGGACTCAATCCATAAGTGCTCAGCTTCTACCTCTGATATCACAGAAATTCTCCAGGCAGCAGCAAAGGAGAGTCCAAGGAAGAGGGATCACATCCATCCACTACTTATGGGAGACAAGATAAAGAGGGCTAGCTGGCTCCACTGCAAAACAGCTGAGAGAGAGACAGAAGGGGGCTCTTGGGTGGGTCCTGTTCAAGAGACCTCATCTGACACAGGAAGTGGCTGTGGAACACACACACATTGGAGATGAGGAAATATTTCTTCACTGAAAGGGATCTCAAATGTTGGAATGCTCTGCCCAGGGCAGTGGAGGACTCACCAGCCCTGGAGGGGTGCAAGCAGCCTGTGGACCTGCTGCTTAGGGACAGGGCATGGTGGTGGCCTTGCAGTGCTGGGTTGAAGGTTGGACTGGATGCTCCTGAAGGTCTCTTCCAACCAAAGACATTTGGTGAAACCCCTGTGGCACCTGAAGTGACTAATGGAGAAGGGAAAGAGCTTGGCAGACACTGCAGCATAACAGAGCAGGCAGCTCACTGCTGGAAAAGAAAACAGTGAGGAAGAAGAAGAGAGGCAATGAAGAACCCAACTCCTTCATTCCTTTGCCCCTACCCCACAGCATAATAAACACTTCCTAGAATTTTACTGTCTCTGACCAGACACTCAAGGAACTGTGTAGTGAGAGCTCACAGGACCCCCAAGAGCTCTGGAGACAAACCCAGGTTTGTCCAGGAGCTGGGTTACTGCCAGAACCTTCACTACTTCCTTCCCCATCCAGCTGCAGGACACTCTGCCATTGCAGGACTCCAAAACCATTCTGCTCTGGAGTGCTGTGCTTCATTTGCATCAGGATGTGCCGAGCAGCTGAGCTCCTTTGAGCTTTGCAGTAGTGAGGAAGGGGAAAGCTACAGTGATTTTTTGTTTTAATGTAGCTTAGACTGAACTCCTCCCTCAGCCCAAAGCACATTTCACACTTCAGACCAGTTCCTTGAAGCCAATTAGCTGAAAAGGCTGCTGCTGGTGCCCTCCTGATACAGCAGAGTATCCATGGGGCACCACTTTGTCCTACCTTGAAGTGGCTTTGTTCTGTCTAACATTAGAGACCTGTGTACACTACTGGCAGGGTAATTATTAAGCTTTTATCTTGTATTACAGCCTCCTTTTGAAGAGACTTTGGTGTGATGTAGATGGGGTTAAAAAAAAAAAAAACAAACAAAGCAAACAAACTGTCCTCTGGAGAAAAGTGCAATATGTGTGTGTGTGTGGTACAGTCTGTAATGTATTTTTTTAAAGGACTTAGAGGTTTTAGTCTCTGCTTTGGGATAAATGCACTAGTTTTGTCAGCTCCACTTTGGCAAGTTCAGCTGCAGTATTCCCATGCAAGCGACCTGCTGGGCTCTGTAAAGCAGTTACAGTGTATTGCCACAAAATAAAAGGATCTCTGCATTCTGTTTTTAAACGGGGAGCTAAAGCAGCCCTCGCTGCTCTGTCTTCTTGAAAGCCTCCTTACCGATCAGCTCCAGGTCGCTCTCTGTCTGCAAACGAAGCAGCACAGCAGGATGTGCAGCTTGGCTTGCAGCAGCACTGACCAGCTGCACTCATCCTTCCACCTTCCTGTGAAGCAGAAGCGTTCAGACCCTGCGCCCAGCCAGGCTGCTGCTGCTGTGCCCTAACCCAGCCCGACGCGCTCAGGGCACCTCTGGTGGCTGCTTGCCCACATCCCTGCTGCTCCCAGAACGGCTGCGGGCAGCCATCCAAGCCCCTGCGTGCCCTGCTTCAGCACAGACGTCAGCCAGAGCTGCCGGGGTGACTCAGGCTGCACACAGACAGGGACTCTTCGGCACTCCCTGCCCAGCAGCAGCACAAAGAGGACAGGGAAAAGCAGGCAAACGCTTTCCCGTGCAGCCAGAGTCTGTCGGTGCTAGCAGGCAGAGCAAAGCCAGAGAGGGGCACACCGTGAGGGGTTACCTCACCTAACCTCACAAGCTGACTGGAAGACAGTTGTTCCCCCCCGGAGCTGCAAAGGCTAAGCCCTCCTCATCCCAGTGGAGCCAGGAGAAAGCCCTCCCTCCCCGGGATGAATTCTGACTTACAGCCTGGGTCAGAGCCTTTAAATCCCCTGCAGAGTTGCAGAGCACAGCATTTGTTTGCTGGGCCCGAGGCCAGCAGAGCTTTCCCTTGCTGTGCTCTCTGGCTGACAGTGCTCAGTTAAGCCCCTGGCAGCTGCATCAGCAGCAAAGGCTGCCACGGGAGCACGATGCCCAGGCTGGCAGCAGAAGGCACACACACCTCTGCCCAGCTGCCTCACACTGCCTCAGTCCAGCACACAACAGCTCTAGGCTCAGCTCAGCCTCTCTCTGCCTTGCACCGGAGTGAAGCACATTCAGGATGAGCCCTGCAGAGCTTCACCCCAGGTCCTTTCAGCATACAGCAAAGGGCAGGGGGAGAGTAGTTGAAGGGAAAGGAGAGAAAGCCCAGGAAAGAAGTGGTGCTTTGCAAAGGGGGAAAGGAGAGGGCTGCAGAAGCAGCTAGCCCCAGAGAGCAACTACTTGCAATGATAGCTCAAAAAAGACACAACCTCCCTCCCCACCCCTGCACCACAAACCCTGACCCTCTGCAAGCACAGAGCAGGGAGGGCTCCTGCAGGAAAGTGCCAGCAGCCAAAGCCTTTGTCGTGCAAGGCTTTGCCACTGCCCCTTGTGCAGGCAGATTTGGACAGGGGAGCAGCACCAAACAGCCCCAGGGCTGCACACACTCCTCTGGAGCTGCACCAGCTTGGGCACTGGAAGGGCACCTCCCCAAGCTGCAGAACTGGGCTGGCCAGTCCCCCGAGACCAGGCAAGAGCAGGTTTGTCAGCTGGAGATGAAGCCTCCTCCACTCCTCTGCTCTGCTTGCTGAGATACTAATTTAGGATTATCTGAAGCACCACAGAGAAGCCACAGAGCTTAGGCCTGGTCCCTCAATAAACAGCACTGCCCTGTGCTGCCCAGAGGAACACTGCATCACTGCCAGGCTTCTTCACACCTTGTCTTGAGCCCTCTGCCACATGCATGCAACACCCACCCTGGCTTGCACTTTGCTCACATCAGGGAGTTGTGACTCTTGCAGCCAAACACAGATTCATAGATTCACAGAATGGGTGGGGTTGGAAGGGACCTTCAAGCCCATCCAGTGCCAACCACCCCTGCCATGGGCAGAGACACCTCTCACCAGCCCCAGGTTGCTTAAGGCTTCATCCAACCTGCCCTTGAACGCCTCCAGGGAGCTTGTGGAGCACAGAAGCACAGAATGTGATTGAAGATCACAGGCTCCATTTCCCTCAGTGCTAGGAAAGAGTCTAACCATGGTGGTTTGAGAGGATGTCCATCAAAAACTTCCATTTCTGCAAGGAAAATGCCACAGTCCCTGCTGTGACTTATCAGCAAATAAAGGCTGCAGAGGTTTGCTAAGAATCCTTCTGGTTTTGCAGAACAGGAGCAAAAGGAGTT
>VWYK01012139.1:2163-17049 GCA_013399775.1 Semnornis frantzii
CATAAAACTTCCATCATTTGAATGATGGTGAAAAACTAAATTGAAAAGAATGACAATGACTGCTTGAGGATACATTAAAACAAATAAGTATTTTCCCTAGCAGATTCTGTTGCAAGTGAGAGGATCTTTGTCCCTGCCTATGGTGGGGGTTTGGAACTAGATGATATTTGAAGTCCCTTCCAACCTAAACCATTCTGTGATTCTATGATCCTTATTGCTTCACCCATATATTTGGTTCTTTGTGATGCTTGTTTCCACAGAGGCACCTACTCCATTTCTCAAATCATAGAAGCATAGAATGGTAAGGTTGGAAGGGACCTCAAGGATCATCTCGTTCCAACCCCCTGCCATAGGCAGGGACACCTCCCACTAGCACAGGTCACTCAAGGACTCATCCAACCTGGTCTTGAACACCTCCAGGGAGGGAGCACCCACAACCTTCCTGGGCAGCCTGTTCCAGTGTCTCACCACCCTCACTAGAAAGAACTTCCTTCTAAGTTTGGTGATGATTTGCTTAGTCTCCTATGCATGCACCTTCAGTTGCTTCCAGAGTCTGTATGAGTTGTGATATATCACAGGGCAGAATCTCACTGTTGGATTCCTGCAGAACACATTTTAGCAGTGAGGACTTTTTTAAAGAGATCAGCAACTGCATTCCAAGGAAATATTTTTGGCACCGCCCTACTTTGCTGTGGGACTATTATAAACACATTTTCTTTTTGTATTTCCAGAATCCTAATCTAATGATTGAAGTAATGGTGACAGAATACTCCCATGTCATGAATAAATGAATCTGTGAACTACATCTTCTTAGCTTTCAGGTGTTTCCAGCCATCAGAAGCATTCTGCAGGCTTTTGATAGGGAAAATGTGATCCGCTGCTTGCATGCTCTTGGGAAGTTGTCTGCTTTCTGATAATTTTTTTTCCCTCCTTTTAATTTTTTTTTTTTTTTTTTTTTTTTTTTTTTTTTTTGTCTGTCTATGTGCAACCAGGAACACTGACTATAGTAGGAAGCTGAAAAATGTAAGTACATCACTTGGAGTACTTTTTGTTCCCCCCCTCCTGTCTGGTTAATCCTGTATTTGACCTGAGCATGAAGTATGTTGGTAAAGGCTGAGTACAGATGAGTAGTGATGCAGAGTTCCGACTACAAACTTCACCATGTTCTACTGGAAATTTAGGTAGAGCTGCTATTGCAAAGCAACCTTGAAACAGAAATAAACCAGGGAAGGTTTGTCTCAGATAAAGGGTAAATCCTGTCATCTCTGTGCTGTCCATGGTGGTTTTGACTGGAGGCAGGCTGACTTTCCCATGAAGCTACGCTTATGGATACACAAACCTAAAGTATACGTGCACAAGGCATTTGCAATGAAGCCAAATAATCATCAGATCTGGGTTTAAATCTTTACTCTCAGATTTACTAGCTTGCTACTTGTTCTTCCAAAGAAATTACTAGTGGGAGGTGTCCCTGCCTATGGCAGGGGGTTGCAACTCGATGATCTTTGAGGTCCCTTCCAACCTTACCATTCTATGATTCTACGAAATGTTGCCCCACAAAGGCTAATTCCAGTTTACTTCCAACTTGTTCTTGATATAAACTAATGGCAATGGATCCTTTAATTGTTAAGTGGAAAAGTAAACAACCGGAACTTTGCTGTTCTCAGAGCTACTTATTCCTCTAAAGCCTAGCAAGCTCTCTGTCCTTAGTCGGCTGTAAACAGCTATAAATTCAGTTTTATGTCTGGCTCACATCCCTGTAAACTGCTAGGAAGTGCCAGGACCTTCTCCTAATAACTTTGTACACCAACAATCATGACTCCAGGTAAAAATAGAATTAAAAAAACACCATCCCATACCCTGCGAAAAATATTTCATTGTCTTTCCCATCATCAGAGTAGTATCTTCTGTATCCAGCACCCAAAGTTGGAAGGGAGGAGTTCAGCTTTGGTCTCTCAGCACTTTTGCAGGCACTTGGTAAATACCTGTGTGGAGATGTGTTATTTTAACTAATTAATTGATTTAAAATAAGGTTTCAGAAGTATCCTCCCCAATGTGCTTATAGGGCAATATATGCTTTTCCAGGTGCATCATCCTGTAACTCAGCTGGCAGCCGGTTAGAGTTGCTTGCAAATGTATATTTGAAGGGAGGGAGACAAAAAAACCAAAACAAAACCCCCCACAAACTAACAAAGAAACAAACAAAAAAATACAAAACACAAAACAGGTGAATAAAGAAAGAAGAAAGTGCTAGCAGAAATAAAGAAAGATATCACAGCCTTCACCAGAGAACTGAATGGCGAAACAATTTAGACAGTTTCCTGGTTGCTATTTGCAAGTGTTTTCACTTAAGTTGAGAACATGTACTGCAAGAATTTTTTACATTAAATTGTTGAGTAGTGCTGCTTGAAGGAAAACAGCTTGAAAAAAAAGTCATTTCAAGACAAAAATAAATAATCAGTATTGGTGAACCACCTCCTTTCCCTTTGCACAGAAGTAGCGATTTGGATGCAATAGGGGATGGAGGAATGCCTGAACTTGATTAACCACATTGTTCAGTTCTTTCATGGCATGTCTATTATTTATAAACTAAAGGGAAGTATCAACTGTATTTATAGATACAAAATATATGCAGTTGATTTTAAACAGAGGGTCTGTATGTACATGCTGTATCCTTTTCTGGCAGGGCCTCAGCTGGGCTGTTGCGTGTGTGATTTTTGTTCAGCACACTCAAGGGATGTTAGGGGATGTTAGAGCAAGTTGATTGCAAAAGGCTAATTGGAAGTCTAGAATATGTGGCTGAGGAGGAAGCACTGAAGGAATGTGAGTGCATGCTTCAGGGAAGAAGAGTCTCATATATCTGTCCCCAACATCCCCGTGAGATTTCTCCTAGTCTTGCTTTCTTTAGCTCACTATATTATATGAATTATATAAACCCTTCCCATCCAAATGTAAAGAAAACTACAAAATACTGTATTTCCATTTCTTTAACTTTTTCTTTTTTTTTTTTTCTTTTTTTTTGAGGCAGTGGCAACTATTATTTCTTATTGGTTCCACATCTTTTCCACATCAAAATAGCCCCTCTTTGTTCTGCATTGGTTAAATACTTTGCAGTGTCACGGAATATGCCAGAATAATGAACATTAAATGAGAAAAAGCCCCAGGTTCTGAGGTGATAGTTTGGGTATTTTTAACCAGTGCCAACAATTGAGCTGAGCTGCCTTTCAGGATCAGTTTCCAGTCCAAATTGCTGCTACACAGGTACCATTAAAGACACAGCTTTAAGAGGAGACATATGTGGGTGCAGAGAAGGACTGTGTGCTTTCCCTGTGTGATATAAGTATCTGATTGTGGAGATGTTGGATTCAACCACCCTGAGCAGCATCTTTTCTGTTTTCCCAAACAAGTGCAACAGGTCAGACTTCTTTGCTACCGAAAGGACTGAGGGGGTATATAAACGTTTGCAAGAGCAACTATTGGCTTCTTTTCCATGCTAGTTTTGAAGTGATTTGTGAGTTATGGACTTGAGTTACCTAAAGGGCTACGGGGGTAAATAAACATTTGCAAGAGCGACTGTTGGCTTCTTTTCCATGCTAGTTTTGAAGTGACTTTTGAGTTATGGAGAGATATCAGGCTAGAACTTGAATGAAACCACTGACTCTTTCCACTTCAGTCTGGTAGAAACAACCAGATGCTCATGGCTTTTGATTAATCTTGGGCTAAGCATTTCTTAAGCTGGCAGAAGCCTGGAAGTAAATATTCCAGTCTCATCTGGTTAATTACATTAAGATAATTAAAAATAGAACTACATTTCCTTCTCCTTTAAATAGGCAAACACATGTTTCAGATATTTGATTTATTCCATTGTCTTCACTGTTTTAATTAATGACCACTAGTAGTCTAAATTTAGAGATTTCTTTTTCCTGTTGGATTTACAACATATATTTCTAGTGTGTTTTCTAGACAGTTTTAAGACATCTTGCCTGGTTTACTTGTTCATTTTTGCTGTTTGTTTTCCAGGTAGACATGCACAGTTTCATATTTCTAGGACTATACCAGAAATACAATGCGTTAAGTTTCATATTCTGTAGCACTGTTTACAATGTCATAGTTACCTGATGCATTTATGTTTAACCACTGACAGACACTTCCCTTTCAAGTCTGATTTATAATAAAAAAATCTTTTGCTGCTTTGAGTAAATGAGAGGTTCTGGAGGGATGTAAATTGAGTTGACTATGTAGATAGCTTCAATTAATTGTTATGAACTTTTACAGGTATTAGTCACCATTTATTGGCTAGGAAAAGCAGCAAACAGCTGCACATCATACAGTGGATCAACCCTGAACCTGAAAGAGTTTGAAGGTTTGCTGGCACAGATGAGAAAGGTATCTTTTTGTTCTGTTTTGGGGACGGAAATTTCACTTTGTCGCTAAATACGAGAGAACTGGGGGTGGGGGCTGGAGCACAAATTACTTAATAAACCCCTACCTCCTTCAGAAAGATGTTCCTGACTCTACCAAACCATGAACACAACCTTCTCTGGCATCCAGCCATGCAGCATGTCATGTCAAACAGGGCTTCTGAACTGTCCTAGGGCTCTGTCATCTTCGTTTCCATATTGTTTGGTTTGAGTGATTTTTCATTCATGAAATATAGTTATGACTAGAAGAGTTCAGGCTCAAAAGTAAGATGGCAGGACTTTGAGGAGCAGAGATTTTTTTTTCTTCTTTAAAACATCTAGCCTCATGAGGAGCTCTTTTGTTTTTAAGTTGCAACATAAAACAAACCAGAGCATCTAAATAAAGCTGAAGGATAGGAGGAGGAGATTATGTTTCACCAAGGGCATAGTTATGATGAAACTGTGTTTTGCTAAGCTCAAAATTCTGCCAGAGATCATATTTGGTGGTTTATAATGAGCTGAGCTCTTGTTGGAAAGGAAGAGTTGCGGTTGCTGTAGCGGGGGTGGGGGGAGGATTTTGGGTTGAGCACTCCAGCATGCCCTGAACCTTGACACTTAACCTCAGAAATGGTTAGAGCAGACATGTAAGAGGATGGCAGCACCCTGTGCTAGCATTGTGTGTGTTGGAGATACTGAAATGTCAGGCAGGTGTGTTCTCAGCCCACAGAGAGCTTGGTGCCTGATGCTTCCTCCCCATCTCGGGTAATGGCCACATCATCACAGGCAGTAGGACTTGGGGACCCTGGGAGACTGAACTCTCTGCTACTGTGTCTGCACGACTTGCAGCTCTTCATTCTGGGATCTCAGGGGTCCAGTACTGGATTGCTGCTGAAGAGGAAGGAGTACTTGATTGACTCATAGTGCTTCCTACTCCCTAAGTCTGACCTAGATGGGTAAAATCCCCATTTGTGAGTCCAGTCGCTGAGAACAGGGAGGTAGAAATGGAGAGGAAAAGAGAACCTTCTGATTCTTTGTAGAGGTTTATTTTGGTCTTCCTTTGAAATAAAAAAAGCTAGTCACTCAGAATTTTGCCACTCATGAGTGGTATGACTGAGCCTAAGCAGTAAAGAATTTAAGCTAATACTTGAGCTTTTAACAAGTAGAAGGTGGGGAAAGGAGCAGTCCTGACTCCAAAGAGTCTGAAAGGAAAGACTGACAAGTGAGCTAGCAGAGCATTGCCACAGTGCAGATTGTTATGCTGCTAGGTGCTGCATGATTATTATGGTTTATTTTTCAATGCTTAATCTCACAGCATGAGTCTCTTTTCTCCTTACCCATTGAATTAATTATCAGACCATTTTGGAGGTCCTGTCTTGAGCCCTTTTGTAGGGTGAAGTAGGCTGGGGCCGAAAGGGCTGCGGTCTCCAGAGAGCACAATCATCAGATTGTGAAGCGCCTGACTGGGCAGTGCAGAGGGCTGCAGGTCAAGGACAAAGGCAAAAGACTGGGACTTGATTTGTTGCAGATGTTGGAACCAGAAGCAGAGTAGAGATCTCACAAAAGCTGTAAGCTTTTAATGTAAAAGCACAGCACTTTACTGGCTTGAAAAGGTTTAGGTGATACTGCTATGAGGGCCGCTGGCTACTTATTTTAAGGTCACCTGCCTGCTCCTGTACCCTTGCAGTATTTCCCACTGGCAGTTGTGGGCTTGTCTGTTACTGCGTTTGAAGAGGATTTGGTTGTAAAATAGAACATGTTAATCATGCTGTGCAGTACTCTGATGTTCTTTATAGCTGAGCTGGAGTGATGAAAAGACACTTTATCACATTCTCTACAGGCAATTTTTTACGCAGAATTTAATAATTAAACCAACCATAAATTCAGTCTGGTTTAGTTTTTCTGTTATAGATCCTCTCTGCCCTCCTTTTTTAATAGAAAAATCAAAAGACAGCTCAAATGTAAGTTGTCTCGGGCTCATCTTTTTTCTAGTTCTCATTCTGAAAGGGCTATTCATTTCTAATTTTATTCTTGCTACTCTGTTTTTAATTTCATTAACTCTTTGGGCACGCATTCTTCTTTACTTTTAAGATAGAAATTCCCACTGACTTCCATAGCTTTTTGATTATATTCAGTGGGTGGAACTTCCTGGAGGAGCACATCTTGTATTTGGCACTCATACTTTTACCAATAGTCAGTGACATACTGTGCTTTTAATTTAATGACATAAAAGCCTTAACGTGCTGTTGTGTGTCATGTTAGTGTTACCAGTCCTGTAGATAACCACTTTCTCACTGATAACACTTGGGAGATGACGTTTGTTGAAGGCAGGACAAGGACCAGTCTGTGAGACAGCACTGGGCTGGGAAAGTAGCTTTGCCAAGCAGGAGAAGGCTATAAAGAACATGTTTACAGAAGTCTAGGGTCCCATCCTGGGGCCTGCCTCCTAATTCCTGGTGAGCAGCATGCAAAATTAACTGCAATAGGCCTTTGAAAGTGGGGTCTGCAGAGCTCATTAGTTCACCATTGGACCGTTCTCAAACTCTGGGAGACAGTGAATGCAGGATGGGGCTTCTTGCCCAAGTTTGAGTCCCTGTAACTACTGAGCAGTTTTGTATCATTCAAATGCAGTAATTTAGGAAACTGGAAGTGTGCCTGAGGATTGAGAATATCTGGTTGGTATGAAGGGATTTGGGGATTTAGGGAATTTGGATTTTTAAAAAGGTTTTTGGATCGTGTCACAAAGGGGATTTTGATAAGACTTTTAGGTTTGGTTTTGGACATGTGTAACTCATGCAGATTTCAGAGAGGCAGATCTTTGTTGTCTAGTTTTTATGTCTGCATTTTAGGTCACTAAGCAGAACTGGGGGAAAGAAGCTACATAGGATTCAGTTCTGACTTTGTTGGATGTATTTTATTTGGGTTTAGAAAATGCTTTCACTTCAGTTTGCAGTGGGGTTACTTAATGACATTACCACAGTTTAGCTTGGCCTTAGGCGACCTTTGCTGCTGCCCTTAATGTGGTATGTTGGCAGAGTCACAGTGAGTGGCACTAATTAAGCCTTCTTCCTGAAAAGTCTGCAGGACATTGGACCTGATCTCCCCATCTCCCTTTGAGCCTCTCCCCTTTTCCAGCAGGAAAGTTTTGGTGTGTTAATGCAGGGCTTCCTCCATCACTTCTCCAGCAAACCTACTTTTAGGTGGAGATGGCCCACCACAGCATACTGTGATGTTCTTGATTGATCTTCTCACTGGTGATGGTAGTGGGTACCCATTGGCAATGGGTAACACTTTAACAGTCAGGGACAGTGGGAGCTATGCTCAACACAGCCATTGTGCTACAGCTAGTGGTTAGCAGGGGGTGATTCTTAATTAGGAATTAATATTCAAATGCTTCTGGGGCAGGGGGGAAAAAAAGGGAAAAAAAAAAAAATCACATTCCAGCCTCTTTGGGTCACAGAATGTCTGTCTGATAATGACACCCACATCTCTGACTTTACTTACTGTTAGGGGAGAAAAAAACAGACTTATCTTTGAATAAACATAGTTATTTTTGCTTTTTTTTCTGAGCCTGTATGATTGTAATTAACGTTAAGACACCCTGTAAAACAAGGAATTTATTATAATGCAAGGGTGAGGATGGCTTCCATTGACCTTTTCCTCTGCTGGAGTTTCAGTGTTTTAGTATGTGCTGCTTGCACTGGAAAGAATTTATAATCACAGGGCTGTCAAAGACAACCATTGTTCTCCCTGCTCTGAACATGTGGGTCAGCTACAAGTGCTTTCATATCCCCCAGAGCCAGGAGCTGGCAAAGAGTAAAGAGCACAACTGAATTCTTCTGAGGCATCAGGAAAAGCATTTTGCATATTTTCATTGCTGATTGCTTCAGAAAGACATCCCTCTTTCATAACAGGAATTTCTCTTCAAGGTAGAGGGAGGCTGGGGCACACTGCTTCATTATTTTCCCGAGCTGAAGCAGCAACAACAAATGCTGTCTGCTAGTGTCCCAGCCAGATACAATAGATGGGCAAGGGGAGGGAGGGATCTTTCAGAAAGCAGCAGGCTTAAACCTGATGCAGGCACAATGTTAAAACTGTAGTTCCTTTGCCTGTGCTATGGACTATGGACGACAAGTCAAGTTTCAGGTTGCTTTCAGTTTTGATCAGTTTATTAACTTACCTGTTGCAGCTTTTTTTTTTTTTTTTTTTTTTTTTCTCAATACTAATCTAACGAGCTGGGTTTCCTCTTAATCAGCATAAAATTGATGTGTAGTGCACAGCTTGCACTTCTGTTCTGAATGGGAGCGGGGGCAGAAAACAAGAGAAGCTTTTTTTGGGGAGGAGATGTTTAGTATTTTGGGAAGACGCTTTGTTGTCTGGTGCGTGATGGATCTCATGGGTATGTCACTGGCTTCTTGACGAAGAGGTACCTGCTGTGCTCCCATGCAGGAAACAGAGGACATCGAGAGCCCGAAGCGCAGCATTCGTGACAGCGGCTACATAGACTGCTGGGACTCGGAACGCAGCGACTCCCTCTCCCCACCTCGCCACGGCAGAGATGATTCCTTTGACAGCCTGGACTCCTTTGGCTCCCGCTCACAGCAGACACCATCTCCAGATGTAGTGCTGAGAGGGAGCAGTGATGGTGAGTACCAGTCTCAGTGCAGGACCTGCAGAATGTTGGGACATCACTGAGGTTGCCGGAGCAAGCATCGTCATTCAGGAACTGGACGCGACGCTAACCCGGTGGGAGAACTTGTCTGTGACTGCTGATTTGTGCTCCCTAAAGGTTTAGATGGCTTTGCCAGCGGCCTGAAGGCTGTCTCTGTTGGGATAGTGCAGCCCTGGAAAACGAGTGACATCATTGCATTGTAACTTTATGATGGGAAGTGTGCTTTTCTGGGTGATGGTGTAAGAGGATGTTAGGCAGACTCGTTTAAACTTCTAAACTAGTCTGGAGCAAGCACAAGAACAGGGGAAATACTGAAGGGAATAAAACGCTTGCTAAGGAAATCCTGCACAGATAAACAGCATAGGAATATCTTGAAAGTGTCTGATACTTGTCTGAGTTTTGAAGTCTGCACATTTGACCAAACAGCACTTTTTTTTCCCCCATGGTGTTTAGAAACTTGGGTAATTGCATAGCTCCTGGCATCAGAGCCATGGCCATCTTTATATACCTTTGAGTGAGGGCATGCCACTCCAGGGTGCTGCTTCTCTGACTTTCATGTCTGGTTCCCCAAGGTTTCCAGAGGCTTGTAAACACAATGTGCTGGATGAGGAAGGATTTGCTAGAGGTAGGCGTGGAGCGTGTGCTTAGGTTACCTATTGTGAACAGGTTTCTGGTTCAGAACAAAATGATGCTCAACTGAGGCTCCATCTGCACGGTTGCATTCCTGATGAACAGATGAATCAGTCAAACTTCATCATTAGGTAAAGTTATGTTCCACACATGAATTGCTTCTCCTAAGTAATTTTTTTTAAAAAATAAATAAATAAGGGCATAAAGATTTTTTTTGGTAGGAACCAGATATTTATACTGCTTTTGGCAGTAAAAAAGAAACTGGTGCTAATCATTACTGCACACATGAGAGATTTCCTGAGGTGATAGAGAACTTCTTAAGACTGAGGAGCTGGCAGGGAGAGCAGGTATCACAGCTGAATTATGAAAGAGCTATGGGGAAAGCTCTGCTCAGCTGGTTTGAGTGGCCTGTGGTGTTGGGGCTGTTGCTAGTTGACTATCCAGAAGCAGCTGCTGATTCCTTGAAACATTATCATGCCCCCTCAGTCTCTACATCACAAAACATTTCTCTGCCTTCCCAAATGAGACAAAAGGGCGATGAAGCTGGTGAGGGGCCTGGAGCACATCCCTACGAGGAGAGGCTGAGGGAGCTGGGATTGTTTAGCCTGGAAAAGAGGAGGCTCAGAGGTGACCTAATTGCTGTCTACGACTACCTTAAGGGAGGTTGTAACCAGGTGGAGGTCTTCTCCCAGGCAACCAGCAACAGAATGAGGGGACACAGTCTCAAGTTGTGCCAGGGGGGTATAAGCTGGGTATTAGGAGGAAGTTCTTGACAGAGAGAGTGATTGGCACTGCAGTGGGCTGCCCAGGGAGGTGGTGGAGTTGCTGTTCCTGGAGGTGTTGAAGCAAAGCCTGGATGGGGCACTTAGTGCCATGATCTGGTTGATAGGTTGGACTGAATGATCTTGGAGGTCTCTTCCAACCTGCTTGATTCTGTGATTCTATATGAAGGAAAAAAAAAAAAAAAGTGTGATGTTGGCAAAGAAAGGCATCTCACATGTCCTAATCAAGAAGTGTTGCCTCACCCTGGGTGATCAAAGAGTGTCCATTGTCTCTGGCTGCTTGGACCTGGTGGGCAGCCAGTTACTTATGTCCTGTAGCTGCTTCCTATCAACTTCTGCTGTGCAAGCACATTTTAGTAAGAGTTTGTGGCTGGTTGTTTGCCACAGCTAAGACATATAATCGTGTGTCACATTCTTGAGTCCATAACAAACACAAAGTAAGATGCAAGCACACGAAGCTTGTTGTTAAAAATTAGTCTTTAACCATATGCAGACCCGGGGTACATGCAGATGCTGTGTGCACACGAACAAGTGGTCCAGCTGGCCCTTTTTTGTGTGTGTCCTGTTTCTCCCTGCTTGCTGCTGCCATAACTTCACAGCTGTCTCCTCCAAGAGTTGCAGGTGAGGTGTAGCTTGGCTGACCTCTCTTCTGTCAAACCTCTTGCTGTGGCCCCAGCAGGCCAGTATTTCACTCAACTGCATGTAGTTTTTGATAGAAATCGTGCATATGCAAAGCTGGATGGAGGAAAAGGTTCTGCTTGCATTACTTCTCTCTCCATTCAGATAGGAGCTTTACATATAATATGCTAGTGAAAAGCTATGATCTTTCCATTCCTAGAAAATAAAAAAAGTCATGAATGGAGATGATCCAAGGGCTGGAGCACCTCTGCTGTGAGCATAGGCTGAGGGAGCTGGGGTTTTTCAGCCCCCTGGACAAGACTCTGAGGGCACCTTATAGCTGCCTTCCAATACCTGAGACGAGCCTAAAGAAAGACTGGAGAGCTACTTCTCATGAGGATTTCTAGCAATAGGACAAAAGGTAATGGCTTTAAGCTGAGGGACAGTAGATTTAGACTAGATCTTATGAAGAAGTTCTTCAGTATGAGACTGGGGAGACTCTGGAATAATTTGTCCATAGAGGTTGTGAATGCTCCCTCTGTGGAGGTGTTCAAGAGTAGGTTGGATGGGGCCTCAAGGAACCAAATCTAGTTGGGAGGCATCAACTGCTGGGAGACTGGAGCAGATGATCCCTAAGGTCTCTTTGACCTCAGCCATTCTATGATGTTAGTGATCCTAAGGTGATGGTTGGTTTAGATGGAGGCAGGGATGCTACCTTCACAAAAGTCATCTGAGATTAGCCTTGATGTTTAGGAACTGCTCTGGTGTCTGGGGTGGACACTGTCCCATGGCAAAAAGCAGACAGTGGTAAAGCAGAAGGGTTTATTTTAAACAGGAGATTTTCAGAGTTGCCTGCCCATAGAGTTGCTGATGTACTTGGGAATTAATAAAATCCTCTACTTGGACAGCATTTGTGTGGGATCCTTGTACAAAGGACCTGTGCCTGTCTGTGGCATATGGCTGCTTGTTACAGGTTGTGGAAACTGCTGCTACTTCTACTTGGAAATGCAGAACAACAAAGTTAGGTTATAAATGTAGGGCACGACTCCATCTTCCACTTGGTGCTCTGGCTTCAAGTGTTCAAGTGCTTTTTTTTTTTTTTCTTCTCCCTCCAGTTTTGAGCTGAAAATAATTTCATGAGTAAAATATGAATAATTAAATAAACCTTTTGAAGTACTCAGCTTGAGGATGCTGGTAGGCATATCAGTAATGAGGGAGGGGAATCTAATCCCTCTGCTACTGTGATTATCTATTCCAGCATTTCTGTCTGCCAGTTCAAGACTGGTTTTCATGTGATACAAAAATAAACACCAGAACAAAGCCAAGAGCAAACAGAATAGCAAATAACAGCAAGGGATCTTTGGGTCTTTTCGTCTTCTGTGGCCTCCTCTGTGGCCCTGCTCAGTCTAATGGTGTTGAAGCCTTTCAAAGCCCTTCAAAGCTCATTTATCCAGACACTGTGATTCTGTGGCAGTATCTCCAGGTTTTCTTTAGACATAGACTCAGGTTACCAAGCATGGTACTGCTTATCATATGCTCTTAACCAAAATTGTTCAGGCAAAAGATTACTGGCACAAAGTGCATTGTGGTTTTTGTCTCGCTTACTCATTTCCATTGTGTCTTGTCTTTTCTTACTGTTCCCTTTCACTCTTCTTCATCTCTCTCCAAGCAAACATTGAATAACTCAGTCTGCTGCAAAAGCCCTTTGCAAATAGCATTCCTAGCATATTTAGACCTCTTTTCCTTCCCCCACTTTCAATTATACACAAGCTACTTGTGATTTTTATGACTTCGTTGTTTTCAGTTGTTCATTAGGGGAGCGCAGAGAACTTACTGCTCATCTACTACTGTGGTGAATTGGCAAGGGGACACAACCTGGGTGGCTTCCCTTCACCCCAAAAGGAGCAACACCTATTCTTGTGCAAGTGTTGCAAAGGGCCCAAGGACCAGAGACATCCAATGCTCCAAAGCTGGGAGAAGATTTGAATGCTGGTGGGAGAAATAGTTGGAAATCTTCCATTTCACCCATTGAACCAGGTCCTGTAGTGATTTTACATTGCTGGGAGAGAACTGTTTACATAGGTTCTTTGTGTATTACTTTAAAAGGCTCACGACGGTGCAGGGAATCTAGTGAATGTCTATGAAGTGGCTTCCAAAATAACTGCTAGGGTAGTTCCCCTCCAGATGGTCTTTAAGGTATTTGTCCTACCATTTGGGAGTTTTCCTTTCAAGTTGGAAAAGTCTTGCCTAAGATTCTGTGTTTCAAACGGGTTGTAAACATCAAAAAACTTAGTTCATTTGAACAAAATGAAGTAGTCAGCTCTGCTGATCTCCCATCTTATTCTCTGAAGCTGAATTTTTCTTTCTCACCTTAATTCTTTTTTCAGCCGTGGCTGTGCTAATCCAACTTCTAAATCCTGAGATCCCCATCCTCTCTTCTTGCACCTTTCCTTCTGAGGATCAAGTCTGTCTGTTTTGCAGCATGCTGCAGTTCTTTCACAGCAAGAGAGTGGTCAGGCATAGGAATGGGCTGCCCAGGGAGGTGGTTGAGTCACCAGCCCTGGGTGTATTTAAAAGTAATTTTGGATGTGGCGCTTGGGGATATGATTTAGGGCGAACCTTGTAGAGTAGGTATGTCAGTTGGACTTGGTGATCATGAGGGACTTTTCCAGCCTGAATATTTCTGTGATTGATCAGGCAACAGATGAGACAGCAGACACCGTCTGAGTCTTCTGGTTTATGGCAGTTTATCCTTATTCTCTAATTTTGCTCAAAGCTGTTGCTCTGTGTGTGTGTATGTGTGTGTGTGTATGTGTCTCTGTGTGTGTGTGTCTTCAAACTGACATTTTTATGTGCAGAAATATCCAAGATTTCTGCTGTTCTGTAAATATTTAGCTTACAACACTCTTTTTTTCTTTGAGCCTGTGCTACACATAAGAATCAAGGTCTGAGAGTGTGAATCAGGTCAAACATACCCATATATAATTTGACCTTTAGTCAAGTAAGCTTCCGTAGCTATCCCATGTGTCTGACAAGTCTGGCTTCATCTGACCTTGAGGTTTTTATTAATCTGTGGCCAAAGATGTGTTTTTCAGGGGTAGATTTAAAAATCAAATTTAATTTAAATTTTTAAATTTAAATTATTTTAAATTTAATTTTAAAATTTAAATTTAAATAATTTTTTAAAATTAAATTAAATTTTAAATTACTGTTTGTGTATGTATTGTGGCTGCTGCTTTCAGCGACTGATTTGAAAATACAAATCTGGATTAAAATGGCCTCATTTTTTCAGCGCTCGCATGCTAAATGTAATTTTTTTTGGTGGTTTCTGATTTATGATTAAAAAAAAAAATTAACTGGATGAAAGTGAAAGGAAAAGGTAAATTTATTTATTTATTCCCCCTCTTTCGTCACTAGGGAGAGGAAGTGACTCAGAAACTGACCTGCCACACAGAAAGATGCCAGATGTGAAAAAAGACGACATGTTGGCGAGGCGAACCTCACACGGTGAACCTAAATCAGCTGTGCCTTTCAACCAGTACCTCCCAAACAAGAGCAATCAGACTTTCTATGTACCTGCTCCACTTCGCAAGAAGAAAACTGAACGGGAAGAGTACCGAAAGAGCTGGAGCACGGCGACCTCGCCGCTAGGAGACAGACCTTTTAGGTAAGACCAACCTGGCCAACTTCTCCCTTTCTCAATGCTGAGGCTTTGAATGTTTTCCCTCATTTTCATTCTTTTTATAAATTGGATTGAAGCTGTGTGGTGGGTTAGGAACTTCACACACAC
>VWYK01012139.1:21412-49711 GCA_013399775.1 Semnornis frantzii
ATCTTATGGCAGGGGTTGGAACTTTAAGGTCCCTTCCAACCTTACCATTCTATGATTCTATGATTCAACAGACCAAGGGAGAAGAAAATTCTTGTTTCAGGACTGGGGCTGGATGTATAACAGCAGTTTGCAAATCTGCAGGGAATTCTGGCCGATTACAGGCTTCAAATCTACAGGCTTTGCCACTTCTGTGATTAACTGGCCTTAAAAACTGCGTTCGAGACTGTCACACACTGATTCAGGGAACCCCAAAATGTCATAGCTCATCTCTAATTTCATTAAAACCAAAATGTAAAGGAATGTTAAGCACTCTTAACCTAAACCAGACTGCTGAAGTCGAGTTACATGCTAAAACCTCTGAATTCTTCATTATAGCGACTCATAGTTGCTCTTTTGAACATTATAGCTCTGTATTTCTTCGTTCCCAAAATGACCCTTCTCAGAAATGGTGCATTTGATGCTCTCAACCTTCAGTAGCATTTGTGCACTTGAGACTGAAAAATCCATCAGTTTTTAGTGAATAATCACTTGGTTATATTTAACTCTAATAGCTGAAAGTATGAAACAATATCCCCAACCTAACCAGATGAACGAAATACCTTACTGATTGTCATTGAAGAAGTAAATCCGAACAAGTTTTAATGGAGTATTATGTGACTTTTTCACATGTCCTTTATGTCCAGGGCTCTGAAAACTATTTCCAAATTATTAGACTTTTAGAAAAAGGTAATGGTACCAATAGTAAAGTCTGATTAAAAAAAATAACTGTACAGACTCTGGAGAAGAGTCCCAGTATATATGATTTTTAGGTGACTATTTTCTTTTAGTCCTTAAAACATTAACCACAGTGTATCTACTTTAGATCAGGGTATTTATTCTAAAATGTTCTTATTCTTGTAATAGAGGTGAAAAAAAAACTTCTTGGGAAACAATAAATGGAAAATCAAACTCTTTCCCTCGTGGTCATCTTATACTTACTGCACTGCAGGTTTAAAAAGCAAATTGGTTTTGAGTAAATTGTGCTTGTGTATTGGCAACTGTGATTTAGAATTGAGTGCTGTAGTCTACCTGTTCAGCAGTGAGATTTGGAGCTGAAGATAATGAGTAGGGCTGTTGATTTTGGTGCATGCAACAGCATTCTTAAACTTCTTAACCATATTCTTTCACAGACAACAAAGTAGTGGGATAGTGTTGGAGAGCATCATTCCAAGTGAAAACTAAGGGCTTGGACCACTCTTGCTGATGGAGTGTATATGCAAAGTATATAGCAGCTCAGAGCTGTCTGTTCCAGCTTCTGAAGCTGCTGTGAGTAGAGATGCTCATAAGGAAGAGGGACAGTACTTCCCTTTGGAGTGCCATCAGGCAGCATAGTCTGTTGCCCCTAAATGAAATTTGAGCCTTCAAAGAGATCTAAGGGAAAAGTTGCCTGTGGCTAGTCGGAGAGCATGCTCTCCATATCACTAATGGGAGGGCCCCTGTCTCAAGGCTGGCAGTTTCATGTTGCTTCTCTGTCCTCTAAGCCTGAGCCAGGCCTGACCTGTCAGGGATGCTTTATGGCTTCCTTGTAACTTTCTCCAGCAACTTTGCTGAGCAGTGCTTTGAACTGGACCATAAAATTAGTGGCTTATGTAGTGGTCTTGCAGGGCGTTAAAATGTTTTAAACCCCAGCTAATTATAACACTACTGTGTTTTAAAGTAGTAGAGAAATTCAGCATCCCTGAGCTGTTTTAATTTACTTTCTTAATGCAAGTCTGTTTAATCCTTTGTGATACTCTGTCTTTCCTTTTGCATGGCAAGGTGCTGTGTGAAAGAGGAAATGCAAGGTATTTACAGCCTACAAAAGTTCTGCATGGAACAGTCTGCAACTGGCTATCCAATTTCCTAAGATATCAATAAAGAGAATTTGATTTTTAAATGGGAGACTCACCTAGCTCTTGCCATCTGTCTTTTCAGTTTACTTAAGAGTATTACAGAATCATAGAATCATAGAATGGTAAGGTTGGAAGGGACCTCAAGGATCATCCAGTTCCAACCCCCTGCCATAGGCAGGGACACCTCCCACTAGAGGTCACTCAAGGCCTCATCCAACCTGGCCTTGAACACCTCCAGGGAGGGAGCAGCCACAACCTCCCTGGGCATCCTGTGCCAGTGTCTCACCACCCTCACTGCAAACAACTTCCTCCTGACATCCAGTCTAAATCTCCCCTCTGCCAGTTTAAACCCATTGCCCCTTGTCCTGTCATTGCAAGACCTTGTCAATAGTCCCTCCCTAGCCTTCCTGTATGTTCCCTTCAGATACTGGGAAGGCTACTCTAAGGTCTCCTGGAAACCTTCTCTTCTCCAGGCTGCAGAGCCCCAACTCTTGTAGCCTTCCTCATAGGAGAGCTGCGCCAAGTTAAAATAACCTTAATCTTTTCAGGCACCAGCTGTCAAGGGTCTTTGTTGTCATAATCTTCAGTAACAACCAGGCTGTGTTGGTCTCAGTTGTGCTTCTGACCAAGGCAGATGGCTGTGTGCTCCAGCATGCCAGTGTCATTGATGCTATCACACTGGTGCCATCACTGTTAGCTACTGTATGTCAGCATTGGCATAGAAGACTTTTCCTAGGGGAAAGGGAAGGTTAGTTAGGAAATGAATCAAACATGGATGTGTGTGAGAAGGAGTGGGAGGAGCAGGCTCAGTGATTACTCAGGTCTTTTAAAAAGAGATCCAGTAAGGAGAAAAAGTGTCAGTTTAAAGGACTTGAGCCTCTCTGCTATGAAGAAAGACTGAGAGAACTTGAGATGCTTAGTCTTGAGAGGAGAAGGCTGAGAGTGTATCGTATCAATGTCTATCAATATCTGAGGGGTGGCTGTCAGGATGAAGATGATAGTCCCTTTTTTTCAGTCATGCACACTGGAAGTAGACTGTAATATGCAAGGTTAAGCATTGCTTCAGTTAAATTAGTGTTAATTCGACTTCAGAGGTATCAGGGAATTTGGTGGTGTGTAGTAATAGGACAAAGAACAATGGGTGTAACATGAAACACAGGAAGTTCCACCTCAACATGAGGAGAAATTTCTTTACTGTGAGGTGACAGAGCACTGGAGCAGGTTCCCAGAGAGGTTGTGGAGTCTCTGTCTTTGGAGACTCCAAACCTGCCTGGATGCATTCCTGTGTGGCCTCTCCTAGGTGATTCTGTTTTGGCAGGGGAGGTGAACTCCAGAGGCTGGAGGTTGGAGGTCCTTTCTGACTCCTAATGTCTTTATGTTTATAGAAGCACTTTATTCTCCTTAACAGCAGTGGCCATTGTCCCTCTAATTTTTTTCCTATAAGACTTAGCAACATCCTTAAACTCTTTCTGGGATACCTCCCCTCTTTTCCAAAGGTGATACATCTTCTTTTTCCTTAATTCCTTTAGAAGCTCCTTGCCCATCCATCCTGGCTGTCTCCCTCATTGACTCATCTTCCAGCACATTGGGATAGCCTGTTCCTGGAGGTGCTCAAGACAAGACCAGATGGGCCACTTAGTGCCATGGTCTGGTTGATTGGACAGGGCTGAGTGATAGGTTGGACTGGATGGTCTTGGAGGTCTCTTCCAACCTGGTCGATTCAATGATATTTCAGTATTGTTCATAGCGTTGTCCAGGACTCAGGCACTTGTAGCAAATCTCTTTCTTTGAAGTGTTCAAGAAGTTTCATGCTACCATTTAGAGTACTAAAAACATGTAGTACATTAAACTAGTTCTTACTGGTTCTTCTTAACTATAGCTAAAATAATAAAGGTCCAATGTGCTTGTTTTCTGTCAAGTTCTTGTGTGTTTGTTACTTATGTATACTAAGGCTTGTTTGTTAGCAAGGTTTTGCCCAATCTAACCATGTCTTTGTGATCCCAATTTGTGGTCCCAATCTAACCACTGGAGCATATTTGATTAACTGCCTGCGTTTTATGACCTGAAGATGAGTGCTGGCCTTCGGCCTCTCCTCCCCTACCGCACGAAGAGCTTTATTTGATTTTGCTCAGTGCCAGTCAAAAGCCAACACGTGAAGGCAGCGGAAGCACCCCAGACATCATCCTTCGCAAGGACAATCCCTTCATGACATCCTCTCAAGGGAAAGATTCTGGTTCAGAAGATGAAGCAGCCAGCAGAGTTCCTGATTTAGAAAAGGATGACTTTGCCACTCGGAGAGCCAGGATGAACCAACCCAAGCACACAGTTCCTTTTAACTCCTTTTTAATTGGACCCTGTACAAATAAAGGTAAACTGGAAGATGTTAAAAAGCCATTGCAGATGGAAAAGCAGGAACATGCAAGGTGTGCATTCATGGTTGGTTTTGTTTTTTTTTTTTTTCTGTTGTAATGCTTCTTTTTGCATGGTTTATTGCTGTGGAGAAAAAACTAAAGCTGGCTTGGCTACAAGAAAAAAAAAACTTACAGGATAAAGTAAATGGCAAATGCTTCACTATAAAGCAAACAAAACCCTCCAGATGTAGATTACCAACTGTAATTTTTTTTGTTAAGAGTATCAGGACCAGGAGCTGTGAGCGTAAATGACATTAAAAGCTGGAGACTTCTCTTAGATAAGGCCATGAGACAACTCATGGGTGCTGGGGAATGATTAGTGGAGTATAAGGTCCACAACAGTAGAGAACAAACTTAGAAGTTATGTTTTGCTTCTTTTGCTGAGCGTTTTCAATGCACATTTTGTAATGCTTTGGTTTTTTGTTTTGTTTTATTTTTTCCCCACCTAATGCCCTTTTAATACCCTGCATGGACTCAGATAAGTTAAGGCACTTAATTTCTATGCTGCCACTGAATTGTGTGGTCTAGTGTGAGGTGTCTCTGCCTGTGGCAGGGCAGTTGGAACTGGATGATCTTTGGCATCCCTTCCAATCCTGACAATTCTGTGATTCTATGTTGTATGGAGTCCTAATGTTTCTCATACAGCACTGCTTTTGGAAATGGACCAGGAGCTTACAGGATTACAGCCTAGAAAAATCTCTCCTGTCTTCAGTTCATTGAATACAGACCTTTAAGAAGCTGCTGAACACAAGTATTTGCTAGGCACAGGTCTTCTCCAGGGAATAAGTGTATTTGCTTTACTTGTGCAAAGAGAAGTGATCCTAAGACCACTCTATTCATGTTGCTGTGGACCTTGACTGTGATAACTGATGCAGTGAGAAAACTGCTCTTAATTTTCAGTAGCTTTTTTCAGTAATGCAAAATGTGCCTTTCAACTCCTGGTAATTTGATTATATTAACATTTTCTAATTACTAGTTTGGCAGGGCATCTGAAGGATTTTAATTTCTAATGTTATTGACATGACTCTTCAAGATGAAAGAAATTCCACAGTATGTTTGCAAGCAAAACTTGAATTCACTTTTGCTAGTAATATGAAAATGAGATATTTGTGACTATTTAAGAGAAAGCCTATTGCAGAAATGCTCAATACAGTAATAGCTCAAAGATTCTTCTTGCTTGAGCTAGGGATTCGAATCATGTGAAGAAGTGGTCTCAGTAGTGCCTGAGCAGGGTAGCATAGATGAGAGATTTCCATTTCAAATGATTCAGTGAATGTTTACTTCCTAAAATTAATGTAAATCTAATCTTGTGAAATCAGTTTTATCTTCTTGTGCTCTGACCCTCTTCTCTTTACACCAATTTATCATTGCTCCCTCAAAATAACTTTTCTTGCTGAACTGCAATGCGCATTAAATTAGAAGAAGACAAGTGCACATGGCACCAACAAGGGAAACAGTGACAAACAAAGAGGACCCACTTCTGCAAACCGAGAAGACTGAGTCGGAGGAGGAACAGCAGGTGAAAGAACCTGATGCTGAGAAAGATGACTTGGCTAAAAGGAAATCTCAGAGCACTCTTCCTCAGCCACGAGAAGATGTGCCTTTTGTGAATGCCTCTATTACACAAGCAGATCTGGAGACCTGGAAAAGATTGAAACTGTCAGGGGAGCCCAGGTATGGTTTCTGGCTGTGAACAGGATTGCCACCCTGGGAAGCATGTTCAGTTTGTCCCAATCGGCTGAGTGTGCGCTCTTGGTTTTAAGCTTGAAGAATGCCTTGATGACAACCAGTCCTTACCGGTTTCAGTTTTCAGGAGTCAAAAATCTGTGCAGGGATGCTAATTATCATGAAATAAAAATGGACCAGAGTAGTTTTGCAGTCTCTTCCCCAGTGGACACTCTGAATATCATATAAGAAAGGTCCCTCTTGTCTTGTGGCTCAATCTGCTTTGAAGCTGCTTGCAGTTGAGCAGCACAAAGATCCAGGCAGCACTACTGACTCAGGAGCACTACGCTGCTAGTAACCAAGATATCTTTGGGACTTAGGGCATTATACCTTAGGGGTATTACCTGAGAATCAGCATCTCTGCAGTTATGTGGTTTATCCTGCTTTTGAGACCTGAGCTAATACATCTGCATGGCATTGTAGTCCAGTGCTGAGTAAATACAACACTGTCACTGCAGGGATTTCAGGAGCTGCCTTGTATGGTGTAGATGTGCTCTTAGTGTAAACTAAAGCTGTGCAGAAGGAGCCAGTTTGAAGCAGTCACTCTGTTTCCCTGCAGAGGTGGGGTATAACATATGCAGGTGATTTGTGACCCCAGTAGGAAAGGATAACAGCTCCTAATCTTCCTGTTCAGGTGCATGCAATTTTCTGGCTGCAGGTGGCCATCTGTGCAGGCATTCTTCTAATGATGTGGTTACTGCATGTCATTTCACTTACAATACAAACTATCAAAACTCAATCAGCCCCTCATCTCAAAGGTTTTACTAGTCTCTCCATTACTTTTGAGGTGATTTATTAAAATCAAGATTCATTCCCTTTGGTTTAGAATAAGTGAACTGCTCTTGCTGGTGCTCTCATACCACCGGAGCTCCCCCATGACAAGGTGGGTGCACTGGTGCCATGCAGTCCTCCATAGTGTATGGCCCAGGTCTGTGTGGGCAGATAAGGGAGCTATGACTTTGTTAGGGTGAAAAACTGAGCCTGGAATGGGCTGTATGCTACATTCCTTTCCCTGAGGAGGACCCCTGATGGATGTGCTCCCAGCCCTTCCCCAGCGGGTCTGTGATATCTTTGGATTTTATCTGTCATTGCCTCCTCAGTGTGCCACAGCTGTTCCTGCACGTGTCCTTGACTTTTGAAATAACCCCCCTTCAAAACCTTAGGAGCATTCAATCTGCTTTATTCTGGGGTCTTACACTGGGGGAATTCTTTTATTCCTCATTCTGACTAGTGAAGAAGATTTCAAATGCCCCAATGCCACTGTGCCACCGGCTGAAATCACGGTGAAAGCTGCAGCCCACGATGATTTTGCTGTCCGCAAAGCCAGAGCAAACAAAAAGGCTGGTAGCCCCAAGCAGAAGTTTGTGCACTTTGGGCCAGTAACTGAGATTGATCAACAGAAATGGGACAAGCTTGTTATTGGCAGAGCTTCATCTAAGAGGGGAGCAGAACAGGAAGTGAAGAAAGATGATGTGAAGGATCACTCTGGTGTTGAAAACTCTCCTTCAACCACTGCTGACAGTCTTGAGCTTGCTGAACGCACGGATGAAGTATCTAAGCCCCAGAATGAGTCCAGGTATTTGGTGTGGCTTAGAAAGCACTGCTGAGCTGGAAATAAGACCTGTTCTTGCCAGATGCTGATCTGCATGGAGGTGGACTGCATCACAGACCTGTTTATGTGCATGGCTTCGTTTGGAAGTCATCCGACACCCTCACAGTATCTTAACATGTTTAGGGTTGTGCAAAAAAGTGCTGTGCAAAGGTCTTCTGAGAACTTGCCTCAAAATTTGTCAGGCAGTGAAATCACTGGTATCTCACAGGCTAAGCTGTCATTCCAGCTTTTTCTGCTTCCTGAATTCCAGCAACTTTGCTCTACCTGCTTTTAGTGCATTAGGAATTTGTCATTCAGCTTTGCTGGCCTTAGTGATGTTCAAAACCCAAAAAGCTTTCTTCAGACCTAACAGATTTGCTTTCTTTTTTGAAGATGCAATGCTGAAACCAGGGTGTATTGGTGCTCCGTGTTTCTGGCATTTATCTGGAGGAGGATTCCAGCTCTTGGAAGTTAGCATATTAACAGAACTTACTTTTCTTTGGCTTCTCTCTTAATTGCTTACTCCATGGCTGCAGCGAGAATTATTCATGAATGCTTTTAGCAAGCAATTCATTCGTTTATGTTTGCTTGCTTATAAAACATCTGCAAAGTTGGAGGACTCCTCTTCTGACCTTTCATTTGACCTGAGAATATTTTGTGTATGTCACCCACTTCCCAATCTCCTTGCTAGTGAGGTATGTGAGTCAGGGAAAGGTGACTCTTGCAGGAGAATGCCATCACCCGTTCCAGCTTTCGGCAGCCTCTCTGAGAAACCCTCGTGCGCTTTGGACAAGCAGCAAGAAAACACCAAGGAGAAATGTGATGGGAGTGTGCCAGACGTTGAGAGAGATGATATGTTGGTTAGAAGAATGGGAACTTTTCAGAGGCGTACCACTAGCCCTGTTCCCATGCACTGTCATCCTCTCTCAGTAGCTCCTCATCCGCTGCAGCAGCGGCAAGGGGAGGCAGTAGCTGGTGAGAAGGACTCGAAGGCTCCACGGGAAGCAGAAAGGTCAGAGAACAGAAACAGATCCCTCTGAGCTTCATGCCTGGTTTGTGTGTGGTGTTAGCTATGTTGTTCCTTTCTTCACACAGCCTTTAAAGATGTGCTGTGCTCATTCTTCATGGCATGTGTTCTGTTTTATGAAGTGACTTACAAGAATGTATCCTATGAACATAAACCAATCTGTTTTCTTTCACAATATTTAAGTACTCTGGTCGTTAATTGCTGTTCAGCATGAAAACAGCCTTTCATCTTTTGGGGGGATTTCTTTTTGCAATCTGTGGTGCTTTTCCAGACTTTTATGCCAGCTTCCAAGCAAATAATTCCTTTTGATGCAATCCCCAACTTCTAACAAATCACCTACATCAGTGTGGTGTAGTTTCCTCTGGCTCTCACTCCCTGTGCTGTGGCTAAAGATGTGTAGTTGTCAATCGCTCCGCAGCTGTGGTTTGAGTAACAGTACCCCCACGTTGCTTGGGCAGCCACTTGCCTCCAGGCTGCACAAGTGAGCATGGTGTCATGGACTGGTGTCACTTGTATCTCTGAGCAGTACTGTCACACGAGAAGGGAGCCAAGAACAGCTTGAAATCTCTCAGCTGCAGAGTGGTGGCACAGAAAACAAAGTGAAATTTCCAGACCCGCAAAGAGATGACATGTTGGCCAGAAGAACTGGAGCTTTTCTAAAACACCCTGGGCCCAGTGTTAAGCAGTTCCTTCCCATGCCATTTTCAAAGCAGCAGCAGAACAAAGAGGGCACAACTAGACAACTTGAGAAGAAAACTACAAGGTAAGAAAGTTGCAGTTCTCTCCCTTGTAGCTGGCCCTGTGGGCTGTTGTTTGTCAAGATCTCTTGATCTAGAAGAGTTGCTGTTGACCCAGAAGCAGTTTCTTCCAAGCTTGCCCTCAATTCTGTGCCAGTTCTTTCTGCTCAGAAAGTGGCACTGCAGGATTTCTGGCACTTTTGGTAGAGTACTGTAAAGAATCAGAGCAGAATTTTACCAGATGGAAAATTCTAACAGTGTGTGGAATTGAATATATAATGCAAGATTGCATCATGTTTGTAGAGGTTTCTGGCTATACCTGATCTAATCATTACAAATGTTTCCAGCTAGGCATAGAGGTGCTGAACACCATAGGGTAGGTGCTCGTCTGTGGCTGACTGATGGCAGTGACTTCCAAACAGGAAATCTAAGCATCCCAAGTTCTGTTCTGATAATGCTTGGTGTCTTTCTAAGCACTTTGTTCAGCTGCAAACATACAAAATTAAGCTCTGCTATGAGGACAGGCTGAGAGAGTTGGGGCTCTGCAGCCTGGAGAAGAGAAGGCTTCCAGGAGGCCTTAGAGTAGCCTTCCAGTATCTGAAGGGGACCTACGGGAAGGCTGGGGAGGGANCCGTGTGAGGATAGTTGGTGGTTTAAGCCTTCAAATGCTGTTGACTGGTTGAGCCATCTGCAGGTGGGAATGGAAAAGTTCTTATTCATCATCCTCTTCAAAGTCCATGAGGAGAAGGATATGCATGTGCCTGTGCATACTGCGATGGAAAACTAGTGTACAGCTCAAGCAGGAGTGGCAAGGTTGTCATCTGCTGTAGAACTGAGCAGTGCTTTGCTGTTGAGAAGACCTTAAGTCGAATAGCTTAGTTAGAATAACTACCTATTGCCTTAATCTTAGGTACTGCCCAGGACAGTCTGTGTTTCTGACTGAAAGGAATGAAAGTATGAGCATTTGGCTCTCAAATGATATTTTGTGCACCTGCCTCACTTAGCTGGACACCTCTCACCTATTTGGGAGTGGGGGGGGGGGGGGGGGGGGGGGGGGGGGGGGGGGGGGNGGGGGTGGTGTGTGGAGGTGGAGTTGGTGACTTAGATTGATGCTTTTTATTGAGTATGTGGGATTTTTCAAATGTTGCTTATTACATCTTTGCACTGCTGCCTTTGGCTCACTCAGGCCTGAAAAATGTCCACAAGTGTGCATTAATAGCTCTGGAAAACCTGTAACGCAACCTACACAAGAAGAGCAGCAAGAGCAGGAAAAATGCAATCTCCCTCCTGCAGGACAAGATGAGACTGTTTGTACTGCCCAAGTGGGTGAAGGCAGCCTTAGTGAAGTCCACCTTGATCAAACATCTAAGCTTCAGGAGATTCCTGAGGAAAACAAAATGGAAACGTTGTCATCCAAGGATGAGCATCTGCAAACGTGAGCTCCCTGGTGTGAATCACGCATCTTGTCAACCCCTGTGTGCACACTTCAGATTGTGCCTTGCCTGGTGTGTTTTCAGTCCCGACTAAAAATCACCATGTGTCAGTAATGCACCTTCTAGAGACTCAACACAGTGGTTGTCGTAATGCATTTCCTTTTAAAATGTTGAAATGAAAGCTAATTGAAAGGAAATATTGGATTTCAGTGTGTGTGTTGAATTGCATACAAAAGGAAGGTTTACGAGTAGCAGAGTTTCAACTGGACTTTGCTTTTCTAGAGCTGTGTATCTTGCTTCTTGGTAGCTGTAAAATGCTGCAGTGCTGAGTTTTGTACTTGATGTACCTGGGATTTATCACACAAGAACAAACACATGGTTTGCATGGGCTCTAAATGACACCGTTAGTGAATGACTCTGACTTGTGTATTACCACTACCTGCTTTCAGTTATTCACACCTCACCTAAAAAAAAAAAAAAAGCATCTAAGAGCAAGAAAGGAGATCCCATGACTCAGTTTTCTACCTCTAATATCTACCTCTTCCATGCTTCAGTAATGGCGATTCCGAGCACTGCTGTGGAATGTAACTGTTAAGCTTTGTCTCCCTTCACCGCATGCGTGGCCCCGAACGTGAATGTTTATGTATTGTCTGTTTGCAATAACTATTTTCTACACCCATTTTAGGCAGACTTCAGCAGGTTGTTATCGTGGGGTCATTGGTATGGGGTCTGGGAGGGCCGGGTGATGTTCTTTTCCATAGTTTGACCTCCAGATGATTCGGTAAGTCTCGTTTGCTGAATACATGATCCCAGAACAGTGTGATTCTTTCTCTGGTCAGCTGCACAAGGTGGATGTTCAAGTGAAAGTTACCCAGGCTGTGTAAGTCCAGTTGCAATTGCTATTTAATGTCTTTACCAACACTCTAATCTTATATTTGGTCTTGTAGATTCGGCCCCAGAACTGCTGTGTCTGATGACGCAGAGTAAGTTGTCTTGTGTTGACAAGATTCTGTTTTAAACAACTTACACTGCATGCTTTCCCCCCTCTTCTTACTAATTTAAAATGCAGTTGGTGCCTTATTATTGTTTTGCAGCGTTCCAGCAGATAAATTTTTCAGGCAGTCACTGAAAAATGGAATGCAACATGGCTTTACATTGCAGCTGAAAATATTTTTTATGTAAAAACCCATAAACACTAATGTCCACCTGTTGCTTACAGTATTGTTTCCTTTATTTTTTACCTTTTCCCCTCCCTTTTTCTTTTATTTTCTTTTTCTTCTGAATTTCCATTGCCTCTAATCAGCTACAGGTAAAGGAAATGGACTGAATCTGGGCTGGGTGTTGAGGGAAAAAAAATGAAGTGTGACTTATACAGGAAGAAAAAAAGAAATCCCCAAGTTAAATCTGTTGTGATATTCAGATTAATTACCAGTAAAAAAATTTCCAACTTTCCCTTTATTGTCTTTGAAACACTTTCTCTTAAATCCCTTCTAGGTTGTGTTTCATTTAATACTGAACCAAACTTCATTTTTTTAAGCAGTTCACCTCAACGCTTTACTTTTGACAGAAGGAGTAAGACTGTGACATTTATTGCACTCAAGCATTTTAATGGGGAGTGTATGTGCTGTAAACAGTAGTTTAGAATAGTGTGCAGTGTGATTCAGAAAACTGACGAAGTATTAGCTCTTCCTACACAGCACAGGCATTTAGAAGCAACTAAATAGTAGGGAACTACCCACCTAATAATGTCCTTAGTATTCTCCTCTTGTTTAATCCTCCAGATTAAACCACTAAACAGAAACAACATGGATGGGTTTTTAATATACAGAGACTCATAGATAAATTTTCGCCCTTTCCTCTAATGATAAAGGCTACAATCATAGATTGAATATTCTTTACAAGACCTGCAGTATTTTAATGCTGAGCAGAGTCTGTGCCCTCTGACTGCAGAGTAAATGAGGTCATTTACAAGCAGAAGAAATCTGTTAAATTGAATGAAGATAAATGAGATACAAAGAGTATTGTATTTAATAATGGGGACTTTCCTGCCTTTACAGAAGCCTGCCTGATTGACTTTTTCATTTGTTTTCCCACATTTTTGCATGTCTGTATTAAATGCAAATGTGAGAGAAGGTACCAGTGGCGCTTTCAAAGAGGCATGGCAGTGGGTTTGGTTGGGTAGTGCAAGAGTAGCGAAGATGAATGTTTATTCCACATTGATTCTGATTTTGGTCTAAAAGACAAAACAATAAATGTTCAAACCTCACTGTCATCCTTTCCAGATGTACCACAGTTTACAGAGCAACAGTTTTCCTAAACTGTCTTTTAAGCTCTTACAAACATAAAATTTCCTATCTCCTTCTGAAGACAAAGTACTTGCAAAGAATTTAATAAAATTTGGCTCTCAAGTAGGGAAAAATAAATCAAGCTGACACTTCAAAATGCTTCCAAAATGCTTTTCCCAGTCTCCTTTGAAAACTGTAACTTGAATTCAGTCTTAGATTAGATGCTGTTTATTCCAGCAGCAGAACTGGAAACTCTTTTATTAGACCAAAAACATTCCCTTGCTGGTTAGAGAATATTAGATACTGTCATCAGCCCTACTCTGTCTCAAAGTCCAGAAGAGTCAATACTTGGTGCATTGCTACTGACCAGCCCTTTTCCTATCTGCTGAAGAGATGGGGCTGAGTTCTGGAGCCAGCATGACAGGCCAGTGTAAGCTTAGGCTTTAAGCCTGACAAGCAAATAATAGTAAGCAGAGATTTTTGACTATTCCTTTACTAATTTCTGATTCCTTAACCAGACAACCTGTCACTTTTTATGTGTTGGGGTTTCTTAAGTCTTAGTAATGCCTCTAAAGTGGTAATGCAGCCAAGTAATAAATGCCTTGCATTGGGATTTCTAATGTGTTCTCATGAAAATAAGCTTTTTAACCTTATTTCTCACTTCTAAATTGAACACTCAAGCCCTTGAGGACTTTTATTTTTTTGTCCAACACTTGTTCAGACCACTTAAAAAAAAAATTTAAAAAACCAAAAAACATATATATATAAACTATTTACAAGGTCTTGCAATGACAGGACTAGGGACAATGGGTTTAAACAGGCAGAGGGAAGATTTAGACTGGATGTTAGGAGGAACTTCTTTACAGCGAGGGTGGTGAGACACTGGGACAGGTTGCCCAGGGAGGTTGTGGCTGCTCCCTGCCTGGAGGTGTTCAAGGCCAGGTTGGATGAGGCCTTGAGTGACCTGTTCTAGTGGGACGTGTCCCTGCCTATGGCAGGGGGTTGGAACTAGATTATCCTTGAGGTCCCTTCCAATGTTACCATTCTATGATTCTATAAATATATATATAAAAATTTACTGCAAGGTATCACTGACAAGAACAACTAATTTACAAGACAAAGTACCATAACGAAAAAATCACATCATCACAAGGATCTAGCCCTCCAAAATGCATTGGTCTGCACAGTGTTGGTTTGGGTTTTTTTTCCAGGTCTTTGTTAGAATGGCAGGTCAGGTACTCTGGTCAGCACAAAGATCTCTTGATTCCAAACAGAGTTTGGATGAAACCCTCAGAGCTGTGCTAATGGCAGAAAATTCCTAAACCTGAGTTTGGTGCAGTTACATCTTCCCCATCTGCTTGTGCTGTGTGCCTGCTGGCCCGGCATGTGACGGAAGGAGGAAATCCAGTTGTGTCCATGCAGGTGTTAGCAGTGGGCTGAAGCCATCTGTGCTTTATGTAACAAAGAAATAAGATGAAATGATTTTGAGACTCACAGTGAGTGTCTTTTAGAAGCTCAGAGTTTTGACCTCTCTTTCTTTTTTTAAGAAGGAACTTGCAAGAAAAATTGATGTAGACGTTTCAGTTGGCCATGTCAATGTATTCAGGAAAGTAGGTGGTTCTCCATTAGGGTTTCTCCAGGCTGGTCAGAGCAGAGCATAGTGCTTTGAGATGTGGCTCCTTCAGATTGCTCTCTTGGAAGATACATTTTCACCATAACGCTGCTGCAGTTTGATGTATGGGCCTACCTGGTTGTTTATCCATAGCAAAGGCCCAGAAGCAGGAGGTGACAACTAGAGCAGAAGGCGCATGTGAGGCTTGAAGTGTGTAGTTTGATTCCTGACCTAGACTGAAGTCTTTTCTGCAGTACCTTTTTTATTGCATTGTCAATAGCTGTAAAACCTTTGGGTTTGCTGTCTCTGTGCACCCTGAGAGACCTGAGTGAGCACAGGGAGTAATCACAAGCCTTTCACCAAGACATTAAGGGACTCTTGGTAGAAAATGCTTTTATTTTCCCATCCCAGATGGCAGAGAGTGACTACCAGTACAACCCACCAAAATCAGTTACCACCATTTCAAGTCTTTGTGTTTTTTTCTGCTGTATGTGAATGAAAAGGTCTCCAACAGGAGAGAAGGGTACAAGAAAGGAAATGGATGGAGTTATCATTCCTGGAGGCATTAATAAACTGTATTGATGTAACAGTAATGTACATTTTACATTTTCATTTAACGTAAAATGTAAAAGTGCCATGTAGATATGGAAGTGTTGGAGCGGGTCCAGAGGAGGCCACAAAGATGATCAAAGGGCTGGAGCAGCTCTACTGTGAGGACAGGCTGAGAGAGTTTGGGCTCTGCAGCCTGAAGTGAAGGCTTCCAGGAGACCTTATAGTAGACTTCCAATATCTGAAGGGGGCCTACAGGAACGCTGGGGAGGGACTATTTACAAGGTCTTGCAATGGCAGGATGAGGGGCAATGGGTTTAAAGTGGCAGAGGGAAGATTTAGACTGGGTGTTAGGAGGAAGTTCTTTACAGTGAGGGCGGTGAGATAGTGGCACAGGTTGGCCAGGGAGGTTGTGGCTACTCCCTGCCTGGAGGTGTTCAAGGCCAGGTTGGATGAGGCCTTGAGTGACCTGTTCTAGTGGGAGGTGTCCCTGCCTATGGCACAGGGTTGGAAGTAGATGATCCTTGAGGTCCCTTCCAACCTTACTATTCTGATTCTATGATTCTATATGGCACTTCTGGACATGGTTTAGTGGCCCTGGTGGTGTTGGGTTAATGGTTGGATTTGATGACCTCAGAGGTCTTTTCCAGCCTTTATGATTCTAAGAAGAGAGCTACACAAGGAGTTTGACCCAGTAAGCACAAGGTGGCAGGTACTTAACACCTAAAAGCTTTTCTTAGTGTGAGTTTCAAAAGCTCTCAATCTTTATTAGAAGTTATGCATCCCCCAACTTACCTCACCAGTCTGCATAATATGACTGACACTTTAATGTTTCTTAGTAGGTGACAAGCCTGTAGTTTTAGAGAACAAAATTTTGCCATCTCTGTAGGTTCCATTATTTAGAAGTGCTCCAATCCAATCTTGAGCAGTGCAACCCTTACACCTACCCACAGAGAACCCCAAAGCACTGTACCCCTCAGCACTCTAAAGAATGAAGCACAGCAATATGCTAACCTCACTGCTTGTGCTTAAAGGCAGTGGGATGTGTATTCTGGCCTTCATTTCTGAGTGAATACCAACTAACAGGATGAGATCTTTGCATACCTTTCTCCATCCACTGCCCAAACCTTTCAGTTTTCCCTCGAGAGTGGTTCCCTCAGGTCTTTGCTGAATACAAATGATGGCCAAGTGTATCTATGCACAGCTCTCCATGTCTATTCACTTCTACTCCTGTGGACGCTGTTGCCTTCGGTTTTGTCTTCACTGGGTGCTTCTCCTGCTAACTGTCTGATTGGCTCACCTCAAGCTACAGATGATCATTTGAAGACTGCTGTGAAATCACTTCATGTGGAGCTGCATGGCTTTGCTATTTGAGGCTTTTTCTTGCTTGTTTTGCTTTTAATGGCACAACTGAGGTCATGTTATACTAAGAATAGGTAGTAGTCAGTACGTTATCTTCATGTGAAGATCTTGATGTAATATGAATGGATGCATAATACCAAACCATGACCTTTTTTTCCCCTTTAACTCTTCAAAGGTCAGAGACAGAAATAGAACATGTAGAAAGAAGCTATTTTGTCCTCAATGTCAACCTTTCCTTGTTAAGTTAGCTGTATTGATAAGGTGGTGCTGATAGCATTGAGTTTCTTTGAAGTAGGGAGGGGAGAAGAGGAAGTATCATGCTGTTTGTGCTATGTGTAATGTCCTGGGGTTTGTATTTCTCCTTGGGTTTGTAGCAAAAAGCATTTAGCCAACCATGCTGCCCCTAATGTACTTCTCAAGCCTCTCTTGTTTGACCCTGAAATGAAAACTTCAGTCTGCAGTGTTCATTGGAGGGGTCTTGAAAAGATGCTGGGAAACAAATTTTTGCAAAGCAAAATGTTCTGAACTCTACTCTAAAGACAATGACTTTGATAAGAGCTATTGGTGGACGGATGATGTCAGTAATGCTTCTCAGTAAGAGGCAAAGTTGGAATCAGCTGATAAAAACAAGAGAAAGTTGAGGAGTATAATGCCTGAATGTGGAAGCCTTGGGGATGCTAACTGGCCCTTCCAGGGGACTGCTGCTTTGGGGAGCTTCCTAACGGTGCAGGCGTCTGACTCTGCTGTAGCACCCTCATGTGGCTTTAGCTCTAACGAGCTGAAGGAATATAAGCCCCTAAGTAACGCTGCCCTTACTCTTTCCCTCCTTGTTTAGGAGCATGAGCATGTTTGACATGAGGTGTGAAGAAGAAGCTATGACTCAGCCCCACAGCAAAGCTCGCCATGAGAAACTACAGAATGTACACAGCCAGCTGAAAGAGGATGAGACCAGATGGCAAGATGTGAGTGTTCAACATTGTCTGCAGGGCTGGCATCCAGGCCATGAGGCTGGGCAAAAAAGTACAACCTGCATTAAAATCATACCTGTTTCTCTTTCACTAAAATAATCAGGGGCATTTTTTCCTTTCTTTCTTTTCACTTGAGTTGTTGCTAAAAACTCAGAAGTTCAGCACTTGAAGTAAATTACAGAATAGAAGGTCTTCTGGTGCTTCTGCCTGTGCACTCTCTGCTTTGCTTTAAAAATAAAGCAATTAAACTATGATTAGGGGCGGAAATGTAAGCAGAACAGCTTCTAATTGCTGATTTCTCTAGCTTTTATAATTAGTAATTGCCCAAAGTGACAAAATATAAGACTAAGTAGGACAGTAAATAAGTAGGTTGGACTTGGCTTTAATGATTTACATAGATAGAGAAAATGAAAACATTTTCCATCTTGTGGAAGCAATTAAATTACTCTTCAAACTAGCTACACCTTGCTTGGGTTCCAAGTACTTTCCAAACCCTCTGTCCTCAATGTTTGTTTTTAAGCTGTCCTGGCATTTGACACTACCTCCAACAAATCAGCAGGACCAGGAAAGCATAATTTGTAGTTGCAAGTTAGTACTGAGAGTCTTAGTATCTGTCCTGTTCATTCTTGGAGGCTGATTTTAAATGAAGAATTTTGGGGCATAATTATTTAATAACAAACAAACAAACAAAAGCAAAATCAAAATAACAACAACAAAAATCCAACAAAACCCTCAGTTGTCTTCAAGCAGCTAGGACAGTAATTTCCTGTTAAAGGACAGGTACTATGGAACATCTCAGGTTGTTTTTTGGTAGAAAATTCAAGGTCTAGGGAGGATCTTCTTCGCCTCTACTCTGCCCTAGTGAGACCACACCTGGAATACTGTGTCAAATTTTGGGCTCCCCCGTTCAGGAGAGACAGGGACCTGCTGGAAAGAGTCCAGCAGAGAGCCACGAGGGTGATCTGGGGACTTGAGCATCTCCCCTATGGAGAGGGACTGAGAGCCCTGGAACTGTTTAGTCTGGAGAAGAGAAGGCTGAGAGGAAATCTCACTGACATCTATAAATATCTGAGGGGTGAATGTCAAGTGTCTGTGGCCAATCTCTTTTTGGTGGTCATCAACAATAAGCCAAGGAGCAGCAACTACAAACTGGAACGCAGAAGGTTTCAGCTCAACATGAGGAGAAACTTCTTTACAGTGAGGATGCCAGAGCCCTGGAGCAGGTTGCCCAGAGAGGTTGTGGAGTCTCTTTCTCTGGAGCCTTTCATAACCGGCCTGGATGTGTTACTCTTGTATTCTGTGACATTTCCAGAGAAGAAAAGTAAGAAATAACTTTTTGTAGTGGAACACTGAAGGCTTTAAGCTGAGAAGTCTGTGTGTGGGAAACAGTAAATTCCCAGCAGAGGTAAGAATGAGTCCAAGGCATTGGAGATGTTTGAGAACTCTTTGCTGCTGGATGAACAATCCTCTGCGCTAAAGTGTTTAAGTTTTTCAGGTTCTCAGCACCTCCTACACTAAACTAAAAGTTCTGAAGAGGTACTAAAAATGCCCTAACTGGAATGTTCTTGGCATTAGGAGGGCTTTATGGAAACGACACAACATTCATGTCTGATACTTTTTATATGCCCATGCTTTAAATTTGCCAACAATTAACAGTTTCATGGCCTTTTTTTTTTTCCAATTGTTACTCTAAAGTATTAGAGGTGGAAAAGGTAAACAAGTCTGTTTTTTTAATTACAAAAAGAGGAGGAGGGCTTATGTTATGAAATTCGCTAATTAAAAACTAATTTCCAAACAATAGGCAATAGTGGGAGTAGCTGAATGAAGAAATGCTTTGGTACTTCAATGGGAATAATTAGTAACTGAGGAAAATGAAAGGCCTGTGCTTCAGGAAGGGGATTATAGACTGATATATGTAGGTCATGTGAAGAAATACTTTAATGAGCATTCCCTTGAGTGTAATGTCAATGATTTGTGGGTTTTAAGACAAATTAAAAGTGACAAGGTTTGTTCCTGGTTTTAATAAAAGAAGTTATGTTTGCAGTACCTTCTGCTGTTTACCAATAAAAATGCAATTAAAATATTTGGAGTTAATGAAATAACCTTTGAATAGAGTATGTGTACAGAACCTCTGGTTTTTATTAAAACCAGAATTTGTTAGAGTGCATGAAATAAAATCTCTGCACCAATCTCCTGATGTTGTTGATGACAAATGTGCTCCTGCACATCCCTGTGAAGTTATTTTTTTTGCAGAGGTTATATTTTATGTCCAAGATCTTGTTCCTTTACTAGCTGGCTGCAAAGGAACTTTGCAGCTTAGAAAACTTCTTTGCTATAGTACTTCTGCAGTGAAAGAGATCTTGCCTCCACACCCTCCAGGACTTGTGAGTTCATAAGCCAAACAGGGTGCCAGACATAGGAGACCTGCACAGGCACAGGTCTCTGCTGTGACTCTGCTTTTGTCTCAGGCTGTTTTTTTCCAGAAGCATAAGGAACCAGAATTAGTGCATCTTCTGGACAATTTTGGGCAGGCAGCTTCCAATAAGAGTAAGGTCACTATTTTGAGAAGGATGTGTCTGCACAGCTGAAGGACACTGAACTGTTTGAATGGGTCCAGAGGAAGGCCATGAAGATGCTCAGAGGGCTGCAGCAGCTCTGCTATGAGGACAGTCTGTGAGAGTTGGGGCTCTGCAGCCTGGAGAAGAGGAGGCTTCCAGGACATCTTAGAGTAGACTTCCAATATCTGAAGGGGGCCTACAGGAAGGCTGGGGAGGGACTATTGACAAGGTCTNACTGACACAGGTTGGCCAGGGAGGTTGTGGCTGCTCCCTCCCTGGAGGTGTTCAAGGCCAGGTTGGAGGAGGCCTTGAGTGACCTGTTGTAGTGGGAGGTGTCCCTGCCTATGGCAGGGGTTTGTAACTGGATGATCTTTGAGGTCCCTTCCAACCTTAACTATTCTATGATTCTATGAATACAAACCATAGGCTTCTTGCTCTGCCATGTCTCATACTAACATGTAAGCCACTTTAGTCCCTAACCTGTATTGCTCACATCTGAGTCCAGAATATTTGAGGGTACCCATAAGGAATAATTTAAGTTTGGATGCTGCACTGGATTTTTCTGTCAAAAAAAAGAAAGCCTGTCTCAGCCATGCTTGCATTTAGAGATGACTAATATCGTGGGCAAAGGATTTGGACTATCAACTCCAAGGTCCAAGGCAGACCATCTGTGCAGTTGTAGTTTGTGGTGAAACATTCTCCCTTCCTTCAGTGAACTCCTGCCTTCCATACATCTGATTATTAAAATTCACGACCAAACATTTTTTTCTGCTTCGTCTTCCTGGGGAATTGAGCTTTTTTTGTCCCTAATACTGGCCCAGATGAAAATGAGTCTCCTGACTCATTTAGAGTAAATTTCCAGGTATTGTTACCTAGTATGTGTCTGCACCACTAAAAACCCAGAAAGTAAATCACAGAACCTTAGAGGTGGGAAGGGCCCTCCAGAGATCATCAAGTCCAACCCACCTGCCAAGGCAGCATCCTCTAGGGTAGTTTACGCAGGAATGCATCCAGGTGGGTTTGGAAAGTCTCCAGAGAAGGAGACTCCACAACCTCTCTGGGCAACCTGCTCCAGGGCTCTGGCACCCTCACTGTAAAGAAGTTTCTCCTCATGTTGAGCTGAAACCTTCTCTGTTCCAGTTTGTAGTTGTTGCTCCTTGACTTATTGTTGATGACCACCAAAAAACAGATTGGCTCCAACCACTTGACGCCCACCCCTCAGATATTTGTACACATTTGTACACTACCCTAGGGAATCCTGCCTCGGCAGGGACGTAGGGCTCGATGATCTATGGCAGTCCCTTCTGACCCTTAACATCCTATGGTCTCGGAGGTCCTTTCCAACCTCTAAAATTCTGCAATTCTGTGATAAGATCTCCTCTCAGTCTTCTCTTCTCCAGACTAAACAGCCCAAATACAGGAGTGGAGCTGTGAAATCCCTATGGGATCATGCTGTTAGGAGAAAACTGTCAGGCAACATCTTTTATGGCATGATCTCCTTTTCTCTTCAAAAATCACTGCTGCCAGCGAGGGGTGGGAACCTGATCCACAGCCAGGAACAAGCACTGCAAACAGCTGACTGGGTCGATTGGTTCCTGTGGCCAGCTTTTAGCTCTTTGCAATTGTTCATTCAGGTGTCTGCCTTCTCTTGCAGGACCTGGCTCGCTGGAAGAGTCGTCGAAGGAGCGCTTCACAGGATCTAATTAAAAAAGAAGCTGAGAGAAAGAAAATGGAAAGGCTGCTGGCTGGGGACGGGACGAACGAGCGCAGAAAAAGCATCAAAACCTACCGAGAGATTGTGGAGGAGAAGTATGTTGTCCTACTGGAGTGCACTGGCATGTCTGAGGGCGCTGTGTGCTCCAGGGGAGATAGGCAGCTGTGGGCAGCCATGTCTAGGGGGGAGAGATCCCCTGTGAGGCAGGGAGCAGGCTACAAGAATTATGAATGTTCAGCCTGGAGAACAGAAGGCTTCTTATAGCAGCCTTCCAATACCTGAAAGAGGCCTACGAGAAAACTGGGGAGCGACTTTTTACAAGGGCTTGTCATGATAGCATGAGAAATGGATTGAAGCTTGAGGAGGGAGATTTAGACTAGATACTGGAAAGAAATTCTTTGCGGTGAGGATGGTGAGACACTGGAACAGGTTGCCCCGGGAAGTGATGGATGTCCTCTCCCTGGAGGTATTCAAGGCCAGGTTGGATGAGGCCTTGAGCAACCTGATCTGGTGGAAGGTGTCCCTGCCCATGGCAGGGAGATTTGAACCAGATGATCTTTAAGGTCTCTTCCAACCCAAACCATTCTATGAATCTTGTTGACACAGAAGAAAGAGGAATGATTTCCAGTGCTAATTTTAACACAATGGTCTCTCTTGTGTTGTCTCCCTTGCAGAGAGAGAAGAGAGCGTGAGCTTCACGAGGCATACAAGAATGCAAAGTCACAGGAGGAGGCTGAGAGCATCCTCCAACAGTACATCGAAAGATTCACTATCAGCGAAGCTGTCCTCGAGCGTTTGCAGATGCCAAAAATTCTGGAAAGAAGCCACTCAGTGGAGCCAAATTCCCCACTGAAAGACCCAAATCCTCTGAGATATTTAAGGCAACAGTCGCTGCCTGCTCCAAAATTCACTGCCACCATTGAAGCCACCATCATTCCCACCGCTGAACTGGCACCCAGCAGCTCCACTGGCCGCACATCTCCCACCAAAAGCCTCCCCAAGGCTGTGCCTATGCTGACACCCAAGCCTTACTCACAACCCAAAAACACACAGGAAGTTCTAAAGAACTTTAAGGTAGGTAGGACATGTTGCACTCCCCAGAGTCAATCCAGGAGGCAAGGAGACTCTGACTAACAATCATCATCTGAACGCATAGATGTTAAATGCAACTGAGCAGAGAGTAGTTACAGCATTCTGATGTTATAAAACTCATCTTTGTGGTCTGTACTGCCCAGTCTAGTGGTCTCTTCCTGGTTACCAGCCTGCAGACTGCTCAGACTGGAATATTTGTGCTGGTTATTTTTCCTCAGACCAAAGGAAAGACAGGGAAAGGGGAGCATAGAAACTTGAATCAACCAGGTTGGAAGAGGCCTCAAAGATCATCCAGTAGAAAAAGCAACACATTTTCTGACCAAAAAAGTTAGGAACTGGTATGTTTTCATGCTTTTAAACAAAGAGAGGGGGCACAAAACTTGGAGGCCATGACTTTTGGAGCAAGATCTGAACTGGCTTTTGTGTCGTGGGTCTGATTTTTGCCATACCCAAACAAGTTTGGCCCGTTCGGCCAGGTCACAAGGCTTTGAAACATTGCAGTGTGCATGTATTAAGTATGGAAGGCTTCTATGCTTTGAGAATCAAGGGCCAGCTCGTTCAAAGATGCTCGTGCTTCTCATCAGGGGTGAGTGGGGAAAACAGCTTCATGCACAAAGAGGTGATACCATAGAATCATAGAGTCATAGAATGGTTTGGGGTGGAAGGGACCTTAAAGATCATCTAGTTCCAACCCCCCTGCGATGCGTAGGGACACCTCCCACCAGATCAGGCTGCTTAAGGCCCCATCCAACCCAGCCTTGAACCCCTCCATGAAGGGGGTATCCATGACCTCCCTGGGCAACCTTTTCCAGTGTCTCACTACCCACACTGGAAAGAATTTCTTCCTAGTACCTTCATTCAGTTCTCCCAGCAAATCTACTTTTATCTCATATTTCCTTGTTTTGAGCCTTTCCTGGAGCTGAGGGAACAACCCTTTGTCACTGAGAACAAGACTCTTCCCCACAAGCCCTTGGGTTGGTGTTGTTGGGTGTCAACAATTTCTTAGGGAGCTCGGGATCCTGCACCTTCAGTGGGGAACCTGATGGCACTTTTGGTGTTAAAGCCTCTTGGCACAGCTACTTTTGTGGCTCCCTAAGAATCGTTTTGATTGGAAGAGACCTTTAAGATCATGGAGTTCAACCTTTAATGTTATAGGCTGTCTATTCAGGCTTAGGGAAATGGATTGATACTGCAGAAGTGGTGTAACTGGATTGTTGGTCAGAGAGGGAGAGTGACTGTGCTGGGCTGCAAAAACTCAAAGATTATGGGAATGGAAGAGAGCTTAAATGAAAGCAGAGCTGCCTGGAATTAGGAGCTAGCTATGAGTTTTATGGAGGAAGAAACTGGGGTATGAAACATGAGGAACATGTCTTTGAACCAGGTGGATGTAGAGAGTGGGAGTAAGACATTGCACCAGTGATAGAGAAAGCAAAGAACTGGGATGTTAGAAAAAAAAGGCCAGACTAAGTCAGATTTGAAGAAATCTGCTTCTCTCCATGCCTCTACCCAAAACTGGAGCTTCCCCAAGTCTCATTGTATCCTTGGTGTAAGCAATGCAAAACCTACGGGCATAGGTGCCCTCAGCCTATAGGGTTTGGGCGCCCTTCAGTTTGCTGTTGCTACCTGCTACTTTGGTAGTGGCACACAGGTGTCATAGAATCATAGAATGGTAAGGTTGGAAAGGACCTCAAGGATCATCTCCTTCCACCCCCCTGCCATAGGCAGGGACACCTCCCACTACTACAGGTCACTCAAGGCCTCCTCCAACCTAGTCTTGAACACCTCCAGGCAGGGAGCAGCCACAACCTCCCTGGCCAACCTGTGCCAGTGTCTCACCACCCTCACTGCAAACAACTTCCTCCTAACATCCAATCTAAGTCTCCCCTCTGGCAGTTTAAGTGTCCCAGTAACCCTGCTGATGTCCCAGTAGCATTGCTACCACATATAGTCAGGTTGGCTGCTTTAAAAAAATGTCGGTTTTGTATAGATAGTGCAAAACCCCATGTTGTGATGTCTGATTTCTTGAAGACTGTCCCAGCTCTTGTTAAAACACCACCAGCACATTTCCTGCTTGAAATATGATTCTGGTAATTCCTGTTTCTCCTGTAGCTCAGTTGGTGTTCCCCTAAAGTTTACATTTTAAACATCACTGAATCTTTGCTTTTGTTTTCTTATCCAAGCCACTTTTTTTTTCCTCAGAGGACCAAGATACATGTGTCTATCACCTTCATGCTTATCCATAGATGGCTACATGTGTGCGGAGAAACTAACCCATGGGTGCTTCTACCCCCCGCCACCAACCACCACTGTCTACATCTTGTTTGCTTCCTGTGGAAGGAGTCTCAGGAGGAATCATTCCCTAGCACATGTAGCTGTAGTATCATTTCCTCTTGAAACACCAGTCTGTCAATGCTTCTCAGCTCTGGTGACAACGCGTTGACTTGCTCCAGATCAGAAGGGAAGGAGTGTGTTTAATTCTGCAGACAGAGCATCTGTCCTGATCATTCAAGCATTGGGGTTTCCTCCTTAATATAAATAGAGAAATGTCTTAGTCTAAACAGAGACACTGAAGTGGGTGGTGAGACCTGCCAGTGTGTTTCCTGGCTTTTTGATTTCTAAGATCTTTCATGGCCTGTCTATCTAGTAGATAATCCAGCGCATAGACCTACAAACCTTGGAGCTCAGTGTCTGCTCATGCTTGTGCTTGGAAATAAACCCGAAGAGTGATACTATGTTGAGTAGATGGCAGTGAGGACAGGGAGGGAAAATTTACATCTGGAAAGCAGTCAGAAGCAGTGAAGCCACTTGTGGAGTCAAACTGTTTCTTCTCTGTCTGGGAGCTGATTTTGTGAGGTGCTAACATCTGTCAGAAGTGAGTATGCTCAGTGCCTCTGAGATGGCAGGACAGACCTCTGCATGCATGTATACAAGTTGAGGAGTTTGCTCTCATCTTAGATCTGATAGTATGTATTAAGTTGGACTGCTGCTGTTGAAGTAGCCAAGCTGTTTACTCAAGAAGGACTGAAGATAAGTAAATGGTGAAATTAGAAGTGGGGCAAGGAGGATGAGATAGGAAGAACTTTGTTTTTGTAAAGTGCATTTCAGTTCAATAAAGCAGTTTTATCACTTGCTGCATCCGTTTTCAATAGCAGTGAAATAAGTGAAATGTCCCCATGGAATGGCTTACCCCAGGTTTGTTTTTAGATGTGGTTTTTGTTCATGCAGTACCTGTGGAGAAAATGTAAATGACTGATTGCCATATATAACCCAGCGAGCTCCTGTAAGAAATCACTGATCTAGATGGAAAAGTCAGCATGAATGGAGAAATCTATGCCATCATCCCCACAAAGTCCAGTGATTTGCAGAGAAGAGTCTGTCCATGTTTACTACCTCACCTTTGCTTTGTCTCCTCTGATGACCACTTTGCAAGGAAGGATCTCTGTGCACAGAGTAGCAAAGCTCTCCTGCAAGTTCTGCTTAAATCTCACCCCTGCTGACAAGCCTATAAACACCTGTGGTGAAGCTAGGCAGGAGCACTGTGGGGTTGCTTGTGCCTGGTCCTCTCCTGGTTTCTCTCCAGCTGAACTGGGTGAATGGCTTGTGACTTTTCATGTCTACCATGACATCTACAAGCAGGCCTCCAAATTGACTGAAGTCTTTGCATGCCACCTCCATTCAGAACATAGCTGCAAAGTACTGAAGTCCTGAGAGGAAGCCGTACCAGTGCAGAGAAGGAAGCTAGAGCTTATTTTCTTCTTTGCTTCAGGGTTCCTCAGTGGGAACTTAGGCCCACCAAGAAGCTAGGCCGACCCTGAGAACAAAGTAGTTAAACTGTTCTGCACTCTCCTTTTCATGGAGACTGCCTAAAATAATTTTATGGGAAAGCAACTTTTTATTGTATTGCCTCATGGGGAAGGGGGAATGCCCAATTTGATTCATTGGTTCCTTGCTTCCCTGCTATGAACAGTGAGGAAACAAATGGATTAATTCTGCTGTTCTTGACCCTTCAAAGTTCACATGCCAGTGCTTCCAAAAGCAGAGTTTACTAATACTGTGATGAGGTCATCAGGATACATGGCATAATGTCCTGGAGTTCATCAGTGTAATTAGTCCTGGTGAACCTTCTTGCCTTTTGCATGAGACGATGCAAAACCCAACAGTTTTGGTCTAAATTGAGCATAAACCTTCACTGTTCTGTTAAAATCCACTGATGTGTGATGCACACAAAGGATAAATCTCTGTCACTGGGAGAACAAATATGAGAAACCAGGAAATGAAGACCAAAAAGTATTACTTTCTGTCTGTTTTTTTTTTTTGATCACCGCCCNGTAGGCCCCCTTCAGATACTGGAAGGCTACTCTAAGATGTCCTTGAAGCCTTCTCTTCTCCAGGCTGCAGAGCCCCAACTCTCTCAGCCTGCCCTCATAGCAGAGGATGTGGTGTGTCCGTGGCTGTGTATTTCACTGATGGCACAAACTGTGTTAACAATCGTAATACCACATCAAAGTCCTAATCGCCACAGCTCCTTCGAATGCTCATTGCCTCAGCATATCTATTTAACTGTGTTCTGCAGGTGGATGGAAAAGTCAGCATGAACGGAGAGAATGTCAACGGCATGGAAGAGAGGGACAAAGAGAGTCCAGCAGTAATATTGACTCCCTCGCCAAGCAGATCGCTGAAATTCGACGGAGTAGCCAGAGGAGACAGGCCCCCAGTAGAGTTGAAGAAGGACCCCACAAGTGTTGAGCTCAGTTTACAGAGGCCTGCCACTCAGAGTGTGCACAAAGAGCCAACAGTAAGACCAACACGAACAAACCAACCTTACTTTCTCTGCCAATTTTCTGTCTCGTAACCTGTTTAATCACTAACTAATGAAACCTGAGAACTTACATTTGCTTTATTTCATGACGGTGTGCCCAGACCAGGAGAGAAAGGAAAGAGAAAAACAGCAAAAGGCCCAACCAAAATCCTTTGTAAATTAAAGGCTTCTTCTTTTGGGATGTGGGTAGAGAAACAGGAGGGGAAGATTGAACAACTTTTTTGCAGCTGACATCTCTTTTTGGTTTTTTTTGTTTGTTTTTTTTCAGATGTCATGCAGCTGCTAAGCATTCTATTAAATGTGCTAGGCCAGGGAGCAGCCAACTCTATGTCCCTGCTATTGTGCAGATGTATTCAGTGCTTCTCCTGATGTTAGCTGATTAGATCAGCAACATAATTGGACTGTGTCAAGCCATTATAATTAGTCTCAGTTTTTGATTTTCAAAGAGGGGGGTGTGGATGTGCTGGCAGTTTTGAGCATTCAGCTTTTCATTCCCCCCTCCCCCCCCCCCCCCCCCCCCTCCAACTTCTCCGAGAGAAAAAAAG